>BSBK01000072.1:0-301127 GCA_027943335.1 Chamaecyparis obtusa
GTATATACACATATATATGTGTATATACACATATATATGTGTATATACACATATATATGTGTATATACACATATATATGTGTATATACACATATATATGTGTATATACACATATATATGTGTATATACACATATATATGTATATACACATATTATATATACATTATATGTGTATATATACATATATATGTATATATATACATATATATGTATATATATATACATATATATATATACATATATATATGTATATATATACATATATATGTATATATATATGTATATATATACATATATATATACATATATATATATATACATATATATATATATATGTATATATATATATATGTATATATATATATATGTATATATATACATATATATATATATCATATAATAGTCTTAAGGATAGGAATAAGATTTAAATGAAATTTATAAACAGTAAATAAATATTTTAGGAATCTAGTAACAAATTCATCAAATCAATTGATTTAGAATAATCAAGTTATTTTCTTTTATTTCATTATGCATCATAATAGTTAAAGTATGCTACTATTTTCCCTTCCTACAGCATTAAGATTCCAGCATAATTATTCTAAGCTGATTTTCAAATTCACCAATTCACTAATGATTCATTCTTTTGCAGTCATCTACAGTTTGTACTTTATTTGCAATACTTGATAAAGATAACAAGCAATTAGTCTCCAAAATTTCATGTCCCTAAAATTTAATTGTGTAAATATTCTGAAAACACAAATTCCATAACAGTTCTGTGCTACAGAATCTCATTATTTTCTAGTAATCATAATGGAACTGAAAACTCAAACACTCTACTACAGGAACTTAATAACCATTTCTTTGCTACAAGAACTTAATGATAATCTTCTACTACAGGAACTTTTCTTTTCCATATAACTATACACATCAACATTTTCAATTTAAGATCTACACAACAGAACTTAAAAAAAACTTCTAATATTGAATTCAATTTTAGGACTACTCTAAACACAATAATTTGACTCAATGCATGAAACTCATTAACTAGATAGTCCAAAGTTCATCTTAAGTAGAATTTGTAGAATCTCTATATAGTAATAACACAATTACAAGGAATATAACTCCTCAATTAGCAACAATAGAAAAACCATCTTTGAGAATTTCTAGCCAAGTCTTTAGCCTTCAATTCTAGTCTGAGTCCATTCAGCCGTGAACCATGACCTGCAACCAAAAGAATTTCTCAACATGGCCATGGAGCTCACCTCCCATCCAAGGCCATTACATGGCCACCCCCGAGCTTGGGGAAACAAGGATAGGATAGGGTACACTCAAGCAGCACAAACATAGACATTAAGCATAAATGAGGCACACAGATTTTCATAACAAAAACTCCCATCCCAACCTTGAAACAAAGAATTCAAATATAGAACCTATGAGCAAGGCTTTTGAGGATACCTATATCTGAAAGCTTTCAAACCAAACAAAGATTTAGATTTTTAATCTAGCATGAAATCAATTCAAAACAAGGAAACTCTAAGCTAAGCCACCTCAGATTGAGCTGAAACAGGTGCACCCAAGCACTGTTTGATTTTCTCTTGCTTAAGGGGATGTGGTTGTGCTCTCTATTTGCATGGAGCATGTTCCTTATGCATTTTAGGATGGATTGAGATCCATGAAAAACCTCATAAATGACACAAAATAGGTATAGAACACCTGATTTGCCCCTAAGGCCTCAAGGATCCAAATGATACTGAAATGAAGGTTAAGCTACATGATGTTTATGCTAAGATTGATTTTAGATCAAATAGAGATGTGATATGATGCCATGCTTATGCAAAACAATGGAAGAAACTAGGTTAATCCTTTAAAGCTATATTAAGATGAGCTAAAAATGCTTGAAAGTAAACTAAATTAGGATTGATTATGGTAAAGCTAGAAGTAAAAGGGCATGATAACAATGCATTGAAGATGAAAGCCTAAGCTAATTAATTTGTTCTTGGAAAAGGGGGTATTTATAGGATTTCCTAAGGGGGAATGAGTGGCCAGGATCAAAATCCTTAAGAGAGGCCAAGATTCATTCAAAGGGGAGCACATGGATTGTGCTAGTTTAGGGCCACCTCCTTGTGACAAGTGTAACAACGACATTGGGTTGAAAGATGGGAGGGATGTGCACAATTTGGGAAATGTGCCTAAGGTCAAAGGGTGTAAGAAAGGGGTGAGGGGCTTCTTAAATGCACCATAAATGCATGTAAGAGGGATAAGGAGGCTTTAAATACATTTAATGCATGTAAAAGAAGTTTCTAGAAGTTTGTTGACTTTGGGTCAAGCTTAGGAGTTGGCTAACCTTGGTTAGGGAATGTGACAAGGTTAGGGAGGGGATTAGGATTAGGATTAATATTTAATCTTAATTAAATATTCTTGAGTTGGGATTAGGGTTAGGAAATGATGGGATTAGCGTTTAATCAAAATTTAAAAAGGATTAGAAGATTTTGGAAGAGGTTAGTGGTCTTAAGGAAATTGGCCAAGTTTTGGGCCAAAAATAAATAAATTATTTATTTTGGGATTTTTGGTCAATTTATTAATTAAATAATTAATAAAAAAGGAGATAATGTTTAAATAAGATTTAAACATTTTTGGGAGGGATTCCTTAATTAAATATTTTTAATTAAGGTAAAGGGATTTAATGACATAAAAATTAATTAATTAATTAATTAATTAATTAACAAATGATGATGTCATCAGGGGTTTTTCAGAAAATAAAAATAATTTATTTTCTAAAGGATTTTTAGGTGTCTACATTTTGCCCCTCTTTGATGCGATGCTACAAGTGGCATGGCATCAAAGATAAGAAAATAAGATGCCCAAGGCTAGAATTTAGAGGAAAAAGGGGTTGTGCCCCCTCGAGAAAATAACGCAAGGAGTAAATGTTGTAGAATTTTCTCGAAAGGAAACAGAGAAGGAAGGACTGAGGAAGAAGGGGAGATAAATAACCAAGCTTCCAAGAGTAAAGATGAGTGAATGCAAGATGAGATGGAATGCAAAATGAAAGATGCAGCTACATGAGGATGCAAGATGCAAGATTAATCTATATGATGCTGGATGGGGGATTTAGGGAGCTCCATGCTTTGGATCTTTTTGAGAGCACAACCTAGTTTAATATAGAAATGCTAGAGACCTGCCAAGGATACTGGGATCACAAGGCCTTGTCACCAGCATTTCATAGGACTGACACTAAAAAGACATGCAGGGTTGCCCCAGCATCACACATGAAACCTGAAGGAGGCATGGTGGAAACGATGCTGAAGAAACCACAAACACACAACTGACTCACAGGCAGAAGCAAAAGATCAAAAGACCTTGCCCCAGATTATCCTCATTCACAGTGCACCATGATATAAAGGATCATGGTGACTTTGAGTAGAGAACAATGAGAAGTCATAAAAGATTAACAAGACCCAAAGGACAAAATCCAAGGTCAAAATGATAACTCCAAAAGACAACCTTTGCCAAGGAGAGAGATTTGATTTGATTGATAGTAGGAAAATTGGTCTAAATGTGTGGAAGGATACATCGACATGGACCTAGTGTGCTTGGTGGAAGATGGGGTTTGACAGGAAGGATACAAATGAGGGGACTCGGGATTAGGCTTAGGTTAGACAAAATAGAAGCATACATCTATGTGGACCCGATGCTGATGGGGAGAATGTTGTGTTGCTGATTGGCAAATGATGCAGTTCAAAGATGGTCATGATGATGAAGGATAGTCGACAATTGATATTGTTGAAGTGCGAGGCTGGGTAGGACAAGATTTCTGATCAAATACTATTGCAAGACTAACAAGGATATGTACAACAAGATAGCGACAAGGGCTAACTGACACAAAGGATGGGACCTAAAGACACATATGTATAAATGAGCTTAGGTGGAGACACGACTGATGCTATGGTACAAGACTCAAGATTAGGATGTACAAAGAACCTGGGGATGAAGTTGAAAACTCCAAAGATATGTAAGATGATACCCCAGTTGGGTAGGAAAGCCAAGATGGACTGACGGTGGATGTGTCCTGAAATGACACACATTTGGGAAGGACATATCCCAATGATGATAATTGGATTGAGATCAAGGCTTGCTACAAGACTAAGGATGTGATTTGGATTGGTTGGCTTGATCTTGGATGTTGGATAGCTAGAGGATGTGGAGAGGATTGGAAGATTGCTAGAAGACTGCTAGGAATGTTTGGATAGCGATGAATGGCATTAGATTGCAATGGATAAAGGGATTTAATGGCATTGGATTGCTATGAGGTTAGCCTATAGGTAGATACCAATGACAAGGGAAGATACTAGGTGATGGAAAGATGGAGGAAATTCTTAGGATGAGGATGATGGAACTACTAGGAGATTTGGATAGAGGAAGTTTTGGATTCGGATGGAGGAACTGCTGAGAGATTTTGGATGGAGGAAGATTTGGGGAGATTAGATGGTAGATTTTCTTGAGGATTGGAAGATGGAATGCTAGAGGAACCGCTGAGGGATCTAGATAGAGGAATACCTAGGATTTGGGGAGATGGAAAGATTTTGGATGAAAGATAGTCTCCAAGGAATATGCTACCAAGGAAAAAGATGCCCCCTGATTAGGATAGTTCATTCATCCAGAGGTGGTAGGATGGGGTACGATTGGACAAAAGATATGCTGACAAGAGGATGAGGAAGGTAGATGGAAGATAGGATGACTAGATTGGATAGAGGATATGTAGCTGAAAGGTGTGATGGATGCCAAGAAAGTGCCCAAAAGCATGTATACCTGGTAGTCTTTGTTTTATCATCAAGATCCAAAGGAGGATGAAGGAGGTGAGAGACAAATGGGATGGAGGAGATGTTGGATAAGAGGTGAAGAAAGGAATGGCCCCCAACTGTAGAAAGGAATTTGGGGGGAACGTACACATGCTGCTTGTTTGCTAGGTTTTCACCATGGTACTTGTCCAAGGTGCTTGAATTGCCAAGTTTTCACCATAGGATGAATGTTTTTCTCTTTTCCTTTTTTTGACACTTTTCTCTTGATTTTTTCCAACTTTTATGGATTTTCTAATTTTTTTCTAACTTTGTGTTGATCTTTCACTGATATTCTTATTTGTTGCTAAATTGTTGTTTATTCTCTGATTTGGTGTTGTCAGGTTGCTGACTTTCTGATTTTGCTGACCTATTGATTTCTCTGATTTGTTGCTAACTTTCTTCACTGATCTTTCTGATGTGCTTGGATGTTGGTACAACTTTGCTAGGATGGATGGATTATACAAAGGCATGGATGAGGTGGGGTAGATGGGAGATATGGTGGTAGAAAGTGTTTGGATGGAAGGATGGAAAGTGTTCATGATAGGGGGATGTTGTTAGGACCAACATTGGCACATGTTGCGAGGAAGATGGATGAAGTGGATGAATTTCAGAAGATAGAGGTAGATAGGATGGAGGATTTATGCTAGGAGATTTAGGATCTTTGGGACCCAAAAGAGATTAAGGAGATAGAGGAGAAGACTGAGTAGCTGGGGGATTAGCAACTTTGGATGCCAGTGTGGATATTTCTGTTAGATGCATTACATCTTTTTGCTTTGGGATCCACATCATCTTTGTTTTAGCTTTGGTGGGACTTTGTGGCCATTGATATGCATCAGATTTTGCTTTTTCTTTTCTTGGCCTTTGTGGCCATTGGGATGCATTGGATCGCTTGATTGGATTTTGCTTTGGTTGACCATGTCATTTAGGTTGGACATGGCAATCCTTGGATTTTTGTGGATATTTCCCTTTATGCATATTGGATATGGCATCCAAATTGTGGGGGGCATCGGAGTGAATATGAGGATATGTGCAAGATGGAGGAAATATGGATGGAGAGATGGATGGAGATTGGTAGATCGGAGATATGGGCATGTGCCTTTGTTGATCTTGACTAGGGATTCTTGGATTTTGTATGGAGGACTGAGTAGGATAAGATGGGGGATGATATTTTGGGATGTAAGGTCCCAAAATGGATTGGGTATGTATAGGATATGTGCTAGAAGATTTTGGGACATAGGGACCCAAAATGGATTTGGAGGATGAAGGAGGAATGTGATAGGTTGTCCTAGGTTGTAATGATGGAGGAGGAGGAATAGCATTGTATGCTTTGGAGGAATGATGGGGAGATATGATGGTGTTTTTGGGTGGATTATTGAATTTAGCTTTAGTTGTACCAACATTTTTGGAGGAAGTGCCTTCGCCTAGTGTGTGACCAATTCCACATGATTTTGGATGTTTCTTGTCTTGAATGGGCTCCAGATTTCCTTGTTCATGAGAGCCTAGGCCTTTGCCTTGATAATTCCATTTTTTGAGCATTTTATCCAAACAAGGATATTTTTGACTTGGGGAATATGATAAACATCCAGTTTCTAGTTCCCTGATGGAAGATATGGAACTTATTTCTTCTACTTCAAGTGGGCTACCTCTAACAAATGTAAGTGATCCAAGAGGATAGAGTGATGGTAGTGGGATAGTTTGGATTGGAAGGTCCTCAAGAGGAGAGGATATGATGGTATAGTAGTGAGTGTGGTTTAGTAGTGAGTGTGGTTTGGCATAGTGAGAATGAGATCTAAAATTGAGATTTGGTATAGTAGTGAGTGTGGTTTGGCATAGTGAGAATGAGGTAACATATTTCATATTATTCTATTGAATAATCTTAAGGTGAGTTGGATAGTGTGTTCAATGATCTTGCCATTGAAGCTGTTTGGGCAGTGGGTCCTTCTGTCTTCCATAACTCTTAACACAGTTAGAATCTTTTAATAGGGATTCAAAATCTCCTAATTGGGATTCATATGTACTAAATGTATTTCATAAGAATCCTAACAGAGTCCATCCTTTCACAAGGAATATTCATATTAGTGCATCTTTTGTGGGCATCATTCCCACTAGGGTTTACTCTTTGATCAGGACATTCCCTAGTCAACATATCTTGTGTTATTGTGTTATTGTGTATGAATATCTTTCTATGGTTGGTAATTATATTGCTTACATGGTTAAATGCTATTGAAATTGATAAAAGTTATAATTATCAGATAACTGATTCATCCCCCCTCTTAGTTATCTTGGTGGAATTTACTTTCTAACAACTGGTATCAGAGCAGCAGGTCCTTGAAAGAGAATTTTAGTAGCTTAAGGAGATCCATGGAAAATTTTAGGAAAGAAACCCCTAAATTTGATCGAATAAATTTTGACAGCTAGAAAGAGAAGATTAAGACACATCTACTATGTTTAGGACTAGGTTATTGGTTGATCACAAAGAATGATAAGACTATCATTGAAGAAGATAATTGTGAGACATGTTGTAATGATGAGAGAGATCTATTCATGTGTAACATACTTGCAAGAGAAGAACTTTTGACAACCCTTCTAGAGAATGAGTACAGTCAAGTAAAATATTTGAAAAAATCTCATGAAATTTGGAAAGCTTTACACTCTAATTTTGAAGGTGATGAACATGCAAAAAGAGTTAGATTAAATAATTGGATATGTGCATTTGAAGATATTAGAATGATGGAAGATGAATCTATTAGAAGCTATACTGGTAGAATGTCAGAAATGGTTGCAGGGATAAAATCTTGTGGAGGAACAAAGACAGAGAATGAAATAATATGAAAAATTCTAAGGACATTGACTCCTATATTTAAGCAGACAACACAAATGATTGAACAAGTTATATCTTCTATAGTGAACTTTACACGAGAGACTCTTCTTGGAAGATTGGAAGCAGTAGAGATGAACCTAAGGTTATCAGGAGACTTACATAGAATAGAGAAAGCATTCAGTGCTCTTAGTATGTGCCCTACTTTGTCAAGAAGCATCAGTGTGACTACAGATTATGCTGGTACCAGAAGATCTATAAATGAAGAAGATAGAAAGATTGAAGAAGGTATTGCCTTGCTTGTGAAGAGAGAACCAGATGGTAAGAAAATTTTTAAATGCTGGACTTGTCAAGAATATGGTCATTTTGCATCTAAGTGTCCTAAGAGAGTTAAGAAGCATAGAAACAATTTTAAGCCTAGAAGATCTAAGGAATGTTATTATGCTAATGATTAAGATCTTGAAGCTAGTATTGAAAGAACTTTAAGTGAAAGTGATACGAAGGATAATGATGAAATAGGATTTGTAGCAATTAAAGAAGAGAATCTTGAAACTGATGTTAAGGAAGAAAAAGGCTTAGTTTCTCAAGTTGAAAAGAAATCTGATTGGATTATTAATAGTGGTTATTCACATTATATGACTAGAGATATGAAAAAGTTCATAAAGTTTAACAATTATGACGGAGGAGTTGTGAGAGTTGGAAACAATGCACCTTGTTGATTAAAGGTATAGGATCTATTACTCTTGATGGAAAGAATAATACTGATGATGTTTACTTTTGGATGGATTGAAACATAATCTTTTGAGTGTTGGACAATTAGTTGATAAGGGATATCAAGTTTGGTTTACTGAGAAAAATTGTGTGATAAAGGATAAAGATGGAAAATTGATTGGAACTTGATCTAGAACTAGAGGTAATGTATTTTAGTTGAATCCTACTGAGATGACATGTTTAGTTACTAAGATTGATGATAGTTGGTTATGGTATAGAAGGTTTTGTCATATAAACTTTGATAACATTGTGAAAGTAAGCACTACACTTGCAGTAAGGGACTTGCCTAAAATTATGAGGCCTACTAACATGATTCGCAAGGAATGTGTGATGGCTAAAAAGAAGAGAAGCTCATTTCCTAGAAAGAAGTTCACATCTGAAGAGAAGTTGGAGATTGTTCATACAAACTTGGGCGGTCCCACCAGGACTAGAGGATTCTACGGAGAAAGGTATTTTATGATTCTTGTTGATGATTTCACAAGAATGATGTGGATTGCATTTCTTAAAGAAAATTCTAAAGTATTTGATAAGTTTAAGATCTTTAAGAACAAAGTTGAGAATGAATTTGGTATGAAGATTAAATGTTTGAGATCTGATAGAGGTGGAGAATTTACTTCTAGAGAGTTTAACATCTTTTGTGAAGTGAATGGCATTAAGAGACAGTTTTCAGCCCCCAGAACACCTGAACTAAATGGTATTGTAGAAAGAAGAAATGGATCAGTGATTGAAGAAGCAAGAGTTATGTTATTTGAGAATGATTTGGTGAAGATATTCTGGAGAGAAGCTATAAACATAGCAGTGTATACAATGAATAGAGTACAAATCAGAGTAGACACAGATAAGACACCTTATGAATTATGGTTTGGACATGCACCCTTAGTTAAGTATTTTAGAATTTTTGCAAGCAAATGTTATATAAAGAGAGATGATGATATTGGAAAGTTTGATCCTAGAAGTGATGAAGGTATTTTTCTTGGATATTATTTGAAGAGCAAAGCATATAGATGTTACAATAAGAGAAATAAAACTATTTTTGAGAGCACAAATGTTAAAGTTGATGAAAAGTTTAAAATTTAGGAAAGAATGCTTGATTATGAATCTGATGAAGGAACTCATCCTAAGCCTAACACTAAAACTACTAAATTATTCTATGAGACTGACAGTGAATTGTTGAATGATTGTTATGCTGAAGAAACCAAAGATGAATCTATACTTGAAGAAAGATACGTGACTATGACACCGAACAGGTGTATATCAAGACATCATCCTGTTGAACAAGTTATTGGAAGTTTGGATAGAGGAGTTCTGACTCGAAATAAGGTAAATTTAAGTTTGATTTCTCAAATTGAACCTAAATCTACTAATGAAGCTTGTGAAGATGTACATTGGATTAATGCTATGAAAGAAGAACTAGATCAGATTGAAAAGAACAAGACATGAGAATTGGTTCCTAGACCTAAAGACAAGAATGTGATTGGAACTAAATGGGTATTCAGAAATAAGATGAATGAACAAGGAGAAGTAGTAAGAAACAAATCAAGATTGGTATGTAAGGGATACTCACAGTAAGAAGTAATTGAATACAAAGAAACTTTTGCACCAATAGCAAGACTTGGAGCAATAAGAATGTTTTGCGCCTATGCAGCTTTTAAGAAATTCAAAGTGTATCATATGGATATGAAATCTGTATTTCTGAATGGTGAATTAGAAGAAGAAGTCTACATTGAGCAACCTGAAGGTTTTCATTTGACTCAAGAAGGAGACATGGTATGTAAATTGAAGAAAGCATTATATGGACTAAAGCAAGCACCTAGAACTTGGTATGCAAGACTAGATAAGTATTTGTTAAAATTGGGATTTACAAAAGGAATAGCTGATAGTAATCTGTAAACAAAATAAATTGAAAATGGATTGATAGTTGTAGTTATTTTTGTTCATGACATTATTTTTGGAGGAGAAGATGAAGCTAGTGACAAATTTGCTGATGAAATGAAGACTGAATTTGAAATGAGTATGATTAGTGAGATGAAATACTTTTTGGGATTATAGATAACACAGAATAGTGATGATATTTTTGTAAGTCAGACAAAGAACCTGAATGATTTGTTGAAAAGATTTGGAATGGAGAACTGTAAATGAGTTGGAACACCTATGGTTATAGGACATAAACTATCAAGCAAAGATGAAACACTGGTAGTTCAATAGAAGAAATAAAGATCTATGATTGGAGGATTGCAGTATTTGACACATACAAGACCTGATATAGCACATTTAGTTGGAATTGTAGGAAGATTTCATGCTGAACCTAGAGAATCACATTATGCAGTAGTAAAGAGGATACTGAGATATTTAAGAGGCATAATGGACTATGGACTATGGTATGAAAAATCTAATGATTTTACCCTAGGTGCATATACAGATGCTGATTGGGGAGGTAGTGTTGATGATAAGAAAAGCACCAGTGGTGGAGCATTTTTCCTTGGAGGAAGATTAGTTTCTTGGCTAAGCAAGAAGTAGAATTGTATCTCACAAAGCATAGTAGAAGCAGAGTATGTAGCAGCAGAAAAAAATTATAGCCATATAATTTGGATGAAGAAGATGTTGAAGGATATTGGAATAAAGTTTGTTGAGCCTATTGTCATACACTGTGACAACACTAGTATAGTTAGTACGTCTAAGAACCCTATATTACATTCTAAGACAAAGCATATCGAGATCAAGTATCATGTTGTAAGAGAGAAAGTTGTTGAGAAAGAAGTCAGATTGGAGTACACAAGGACAAAGGAGCAGATACAAGACATATTTACTAAGCCTTTGCCTAAGGATACATTTGAGTATCTAAGAGGTATGCCTGGGGTTATGCCCCAACCTACTTTTGAGTAATCATGTAGTTGGTTGAATCTGTCCAGTGGTATATGAGCTTTATTATTCTTCTAGACTAGATTTTGGTACTTCCTCTATGGGGGAGTATGTGTATCTGATCCAGGTCATGAGGACTCTTGTGATTTTATTTTCTAAATAATGTCTTTTGACATTGATTTGTTGTTAACATAATGATGAAAATTCTATCATTGATGTCAATGGGGGGGAAGTGTACATGAAAAACCATTTGTACTACTTGTACCATTTGTTTGAGAGACTGAATAGGAAAACAAAGCAAGATTTGATTAATAAAGAGGACTTGAAGCATTTTTAGAGCAACAGTGTTGCAGTATTGGATTTTTGGAACATTGGATGTTTTTCATCTATGTTGCCATCTATTGGAGCTCTTCCTTGCAGGACCAAATTTGAATCAATAGATGGGCTTGATTCTTAGGGTAGGCACTCAAGTTTGACAAGAAAATAGTCCAATTAATGAGGATTGAAAGGAATCCTCCTTCTTCTTTGAGCTCCACATCACTCAGGTGGGTATTGCCTTATCTACACACTCAAGATACCTCATGATAAACAATTGGTCTACAGATACATTATTATGGAATAGTCTTCAAACCCTTTTAGGTATCCTATACCCCAATGAAAAAAATTCTTTTGCAATAGCCCTATTTGCATAGAATGAATCTAAAAACTAGAATGGACCTCCTACTACTACTACCAACATGAAAGGGAAAGGTATTTGATTTGGATGATTTTAATGTTGGGTTGAAAGGACTCCTGAGATACCCTAAGTCTCTCATAGACTAGTGCCTTATCCAATGGGCAGCAGAGTCAAATACCTCACTGCAAAATAGAGCTTATGAAACAAGAAGACAATATATTCAAATATGGTGGTGCCTTACATCAACCATACACCATTGATTAGATCATACATTATCAAACCAGTTGTGTACCCAAATGTGTTATCACCCATTCAAAGGATTTTTTAACCCTCCCCTTAGAAGAGACCTATAAACAAGAAATACATTAACCAGCATCCACTTGAAGACAAGCATGAGACACCCTTGATACCTTAGCTCATACACACTTGAAAACTGGTCCTATGCCTAGTTGCTTCTATGAAAACAACTCTATTGCAGACACATAGGAAATGCAAATAGAAAGGCTGAAACACCCTTGATGCTTCAATCAATAAGTCTAAAACCCAAGATGGAGACAATCTGATAATAGTAGAAATATATTGAATCTCATGCATAAAACAAGCTATTACAATTTGTATTATATTCTCCAAACTAGAAAGGAAAGAGGGAACACCCTATATGCAGAGAAGAAGGAGAATATCTATAGGAAAAGGACCCTTCATGGAACTAGCTCTTAGAAGAAAACTTGAACCCTTCTAAATGATCTTGAAAATCTTTTTATAGGAACAAGGATTGCAACAAGCAAAGGATCATTTAGGGAAAAACTAGGTCTACAACAACCAAGTGCAACAAGAAATAAAGAATGTAGGAAAACCCAAGAAACACTAGAAAATCAAATCAAATCTGATGTACAAATACATTGGTTTCATAATCAGGGTTAACTGTAGATACAAATTCAATCAATTTCTTCCAGCAGGAAACAAAAATTAAATGCCAGACTCAGTCTGCAAAAAAAATTGTGTACCAGTCATGGAAATCTCTGACAAAATCAAAACCCTAGCTACCTGAATCAAATCATAGTCCCTCTGCAATTACCTAGAATGGCACCCAGGATGGAAAAATCAAATCTCCATAGCAACCAATGTCTTCTACATAATTTTCCAACTACAACCAACCTAGAAAATCAATTTTAAACAACTTCCTTTGTCCTATACAACCACTGCTTCAAACCCAAGTGAAAACCCTCTAGAGATATTTGAATTTGAATGGAAACAGCTAGCAGGCTCAACTTTAAAATGTGACCATCAATCTTATTATTTCCCAGTAGATCGGGTGGCTCACAAAAATCCTCCAATAGTCAACAAACCCTTTAAAAATCCTCCACCACCTCATAAAACTCTTGGCCAATGAAAATAGAGCACGTAAGTGGTGAATTTGCATACTAGACCCACTCTTTACAAACTTTAGATCAAACGGTTGGCACATAATCTCATCGCTTTGACACACTCTGTGAGATCATGTGCCAATCGTTGATTTTATCCAAATGTCAGAACCCTCTGCAATGCTGGAGAATCTGGTCCCACTGACAATCACCAACACATTACTTTGTTGACCAATAAGAAATGAACAACTTAGAATCACCTGAAAAATGGTCCCACTAACCCAACCAATGAGAAAGCTCCAATTGTAATACCTGTCAGTAGACCCACAATAGTCATCCTACACACATGGAGAATTGAATGGTTGACACATGATCTTAAGGGCTTAAAATATTCTTTGAGATCATGCACCCATCATATATTATGAATCTTTGTCATCATCATGAAAGCTTGACCCCACCCTATCATGTAAGATGCTTCAATGAATTAGGGACCACCATGTTGCAATATCCAGCAAGCAGACATGTAATTTTTTTCTTCATTCATAGATCCTTCTGACAACCTACCATATCATCATTTCTCTTGGCCAATAAGGAACTTCCATTTGTGCCTACCTAGTAGTGGACCCACCTGCATATCGACATCTAATCAGATGGTGGGTGCAAGATCGCATTGGGTGAGAATATTCCATGTGAACATATGCCAGCCATTAGATCTTAAATCTCAAAATTGGGCCCTGCTGACAGCATAAAAGTCATTGCTACTAACCAATAAAAAGTAGCCACCTCAGCAACAAGTGACAATCAAAGATAGGCCCACCGGGACAGATGTCACCTCGTCACATGATCGCATGTCAGAAACTCTGACAATAGGAAGCCATAAGATTATGCGACAGCCACAAGTTTTCAAGAGGCCAACACTTAGGAAAATTTATCCTGGCAGACTTAGGCATAGGGAAATATTAAAGCACTAGGGACTTAGGAAAAATTAAACGGGGACTGGCCTAGGAAAAGTTAAAGGACATGACCTCGTGAGGTGATAAAAATTTATAAGCACATGCATTTTAAGTCCTTTAAGTGGCCCAAAAAGGTAATGACAAATATAACAAGGCCAGGGAAAATTTAGGGTTTCTTGCACACAACGGATAGATTTTTTAAATTTTGCCAAGGGTTAAAGGTAGAAACCATGAAAAACAATACAAAGACCAGAGGAGAAAAGATACAGCCATGAAATGTTTTTGCCAGGATAGACCATTTTCTTAGGTTTTTGCCATGACATGAAAATGGGCTAATAGTGGCTCTATCTGGGGACGATGGGTAACTTGTGCCCATGCAAGAATTTAGAATCACTGGGAGAAGCATACCACCCATAGGACAAAAAGAAGGGATCCTCACAAAAAGTGGCAACCAAACCAAGAAAATAGGAAGGGAAACACATGATAGAAAAGAAAATATTTATAGAATTTACAAGATTTACAGAAGGCTCAAGGCCCCAAAACTTCTGATCAGTTTTTGCCTCTATCAAGCAAATAATTTTCATCTCCATTCAACAGAGGAAAACTAAAATTACATTTTTCATCCAACCTTCCAAAAACATTGTGATCCCTTTTCAGCACACTATATAAAAATGATCACCATACTCACCATTACTCAACAAGATAGGGACATCAAGCTACCATAGATGTTGATCATTTTGTGACATCAAAATGTCACACTCTTCACTTTCACTATTATGCTGAAAAAGGAAACACACCAATTCAACCTCATGGATGAATGCATCAGCATACTGGTTATTAGTCTTCAATGAAGAATAAACCCCTTCTATCTCTTTGCTTTGCAAACTAATATAGCACTCCTCAAGACAAAAATCTGACTACATGAAAATGGAAGCACCCTGCTGATCAAAAATCACATTAGCATCTTCTGGAAAGGATAAGCACTGTCAGTTAATGACTCATTAGTCATTTTCAAATCTAAGAAAACCCCTTTAGATTTACCACATTTTCTAGCATCAAAATATAAACAAGAACCACTAAAATTAGGCTCTTGAAAAACTAAATCTATACTAGTACACATATCATTATACTCATCAAATATGACATTATCAAATTCATTACAATGATATGTACTATCCACTTGCATATCAAAAATGGGAGAAAGAACCTCAATAGAAGTTTCACACATCATGCCATCATTTATTCTTTCTTCATCAAAAATAATATCTACTAGGTATGGAAATTTGGAAACATATTTGGGAGTGCACCTCTAAAATTTTGCATCCAAGAGCTCTGAAATTTGCTCACTACTTAGTATGCATTGAACTTCACATTCTATCTCATTGGTCTCATCATAAATGCTGCAAACATCATCGTCATCTGAGATAGGAGCTGAAATCTCTCGTGTCACAATATCTTGAACAAAGTCATCACTGCAGGAACTTATGTCTCTTGCATATTCATCTTCTATCTCTTGATAACCACAAGTTCCATTATCAACATTAGTATCACAAGAATCATCCTCCACAAATGAAGCCATCCATCCTTTAACATTTTCTAGTGCTTCATTCCTAAAGGATGCAGACCAACTAACTGACTCAGGCATACCAAGTTCTAAAAACATTTTAGCATATTGGGAATCTTGAAGCTCAATACCCATAAGAGACTCATCACAAGCTACAAGAAATTTTTTATAGTATAAAAGGGATGACTCATTTTTTATTTCTCCTATTGTACATCTTAGAATCTTTATGCAAGTCTGTTGGATTTTTTGACTCATCAAATAAATATCTCTTTCTCTATTAACATTTCTAAAATCTGACAGAGAACTTTCAGACCTAGAAACATTATCTTGATTAATCAAGGCTGGAAACTCCATTTCAATATACTGGAAAAACAATGCAGCTTGTTCTCATGACAACACTTCTATTGAACCTCAACATATTTCTGATACTCATTTCAACAACTAAAACTTCTATCCAGAAATATGATCAAACTTTCAAAATTAATTTCCCTTTTCAATGATGACTTGTTCACCTAATTAGGGACTGCTCTTTCTTGATGAAATAGGATTACCTGGAGATGTTGTGAATGTTGCAAAATATTTATCTAAAGTCTCCTCTAGATCACCTTTCAAACTTTGGTAGAGCTACCACCTCTTTGCAGAGGACAAATCTGAGTCAGCTGAGAACCTTTCCCAACTTTGTACCTTCTTCAAAACCCACAATCACAAAACAACCTCACAGGATAACTGCTTGTTAGGACTACAAATATATCACACTTTGTCACATACACTGACTAAATAAAGACTTAGAGTCACCACTCAACACTTAGTGAGAAGATTTTACAAGTGTGTTTTTTACTTTTGACTCAATGATCTTTAACCAAGACTCTGGGATGATCTAGCCAAGTAGGAAAGCTTGTTGTCTTTTACTTCTCCCCCAGCAGAGTCCCTAATCTGTTGGAGCTCTTCCTTGTAGGACCAAACTTGAATCAATAGATGGGCTTGATTCTTAGTGTAGGCACTTAATTTTGACAAGAAAATAGTCCAATTGATGAGGATTAAAAGGAATCCTCCTTCTTCTTTGAGCTCCACATCACTCAGGTAGGTATTGCCTTATCTGCACACTCAAGATACCTCATGATAAACAATAGGCCTACAGATACATTATTATGGAATAGTCTTCAAACCCTTTTAGGTATCCTGTACCCCAATGAAAAAAATTCTTATGCAATAGCCCTATTTTCATAGAATGAATCTAAAAACTAGAATGGACCTCCTACTACTACTACTACCAACATGAAAGGGAAAGGTATTTGATTTGGATTATTTTAATGTTGGGTTGAAAGGACTCCTGAGATACCCTAAGTCTCTCATAGACCAGTGCAATATCCAATGGGCAGCAGAGTCAAATACCTCACTGCAACAGAGAGCTTATGAAACAAGAAGACAATATTTTGAAATATGGTGGTACCTTACATTAACCATACACCATTGATCTGATCATACATTATCAAACCACTTGTGTACACAAATGTGTTATCACCCATTCAAAGGATTTTTCACCCTCCCCTTAGAAGAGACCTATAAACAAGTAATACATTAACCAGCATCCACTTGAAGACAAGCATGAGACACCCTTGATACCTTAGCTCATACACACCTGAAAACTAGTCCTAGAACTAGTTTCTTCTATGAAAACAACTCTATTGTAGACACATAGGAAATGCAAATAAAAAGGGTGAAACACCCTTGATGCTTCAATCAATAAGTCTAAAACCCAAGATGGAGACAATTTGATAACAGTAGAAATATATTGAATCTCATGCATAAAACAAGCTATTACAATTTGTATTATATTGTCCAAACCAGAAAGGAAAGAGGGAATAGCCTATATGCAGAGAAGAAGGAGAATATCTACAGGAAAAGGACCCTTCATGGAACTAGCACTCAGAAGAAAACTTGAACCCTTCTAAATGATCTTGAAAATCCTTGTATAGGAACAAGGATTGCAACAAGCAAAGGATCATTTAGGGAAAAACTAGGTTTGCAACAACCAAGTGAAACAAGAAATAAAGAATGCAGGAAAACCCAAAAAACCCTAGAAAATCAGATCAAATCTGATGTACAAATACATTGGTTTCATAATCAGGGTTAACTACATATACAAATTCAATCAATTTCTTGCAGCAAGAAACAAAAATTAAATGCCAGACTCAGTCTACAGAAAAACTTGTGTGTACCAGTCATGGAAATCTCTGACAAAATTAAAACCCTAGCCACCTGAATCAAATCATAGTCCCTCTGCAATTACTCAGCATGCAACCCAAGATGGAAAAATCAAATCTACGTAGCAACCAATGTCTTCTACATCATTTTCCAATTGCAACCGACTGGGAAAATCAATTTTAAACAACTGCCTTTGTCCTATATGGCCACCGCTTCAAACCCAGGTGAAAACCCGACATAGATATTTGAATTTGAATGGAAATGGCTAGTAGGCCCAACTTTAAAATGTGACCGTCGATCTTATTATTTCTCAGCAGATTGGGCAGCTCACTAAAATCCTCCAATAGTCAATAAACCATTTAAAAATCCTCTGCCACCTCATAAAACTCTCAACCAATGAAAACAAAGGATGTTAGTGGTGAATCTACATACTAGACCAACTCTTTACAAACTTTAGATCGAATGGTTGGTGCATAATTTCATCACTCTGACACACTCTATGAGATCATGTGCCAACCGTTGATTTTATCCAAATGTCAGAACCCTCTCCAACATTGGAAAATTTGGTCCCATTGACAATCACCAACACATTAGTTTGTGGACCAATCAAAAATGAATAACTCGGAAGCACCTGACAAATGGTCCCACTGACACAACCAATGAGAAAGCTCCAATTGTAATACCTATGAGTGGACCCACAACAGTCATCCTACACACATGGAGAATCAAATAGTTGACGCATGATCTTAAGGGCTTAAAAGATTCTTTGAGATCATGTGCCCATTGTAGATTCTGAATCTTTGCCATCATCATGAAAGCCTAACCCCACCCTGCCGCGTAAGATGCTTCAATGAATCAGGGACCGCCACGTGACAATATCTGGCAAGTGGACATGTAACTTTTTTCTTCATTCATAGATCCTTCTGAAAACCTACCATATCATCATTTCTCTCGGCCAATAAGGAACTACCATTTGTGCCTGCCTGGCAGTGGACCCGCCTGCATATCAACATCTAATCAGATAGCGGGTGCAAGATCGCATGGGGTGAGAATATTCCATGTGAACATATGCTAGCTGTTAGATCTTAAATCTCAAAATTGGGCCCTACTGATAGCATACAAGTCATTTCTCTTGACTAATAAAAAGCCACCACCTCAGCAACAAGCGACAGTCAAAGACGGGTGCGCCGAGACAAATGTCACCTCATCGCATGATCTCATGTTAGAAACTCTGACAACAAGAAGCCATAAGATTATGTGATAGCCACAAGTTTTCAAGAGGCTGACACTTAGGAAAATTTATCCCGATAGACTTAGGCATAGGGAAATATTAAAGTGCTAGGGACTTAGGAAAAATTAAATGGGGACCGACCTAGGAAAACTTAAAGGACACGACCCCACGAGGTGATAAAAATTTATAAGCATATGCATTTTAAGTCCTTTAAGTGGCCCAAAAAGGTACTGACAAATATAACAAGGCTGAGGAAAATTTAGGGTTTCTTGCACACAATGGCTATATTTTTTAAATTTTGCCAAGGGTTAAAGGCAGAGACCATGAAAAACAATACAGAGACAAGAGGAAAAAGGATACAGCCATCAAATTTTTTTGCAAGGATAGACCATTTTCTTAGGTTTTTTCCATCACATTAAAGTGGGATAATAGCCATCAATGCCAATGGGGGAGATTGTTAGGAATGAATTCTTGGTAGTCATTCTGTAGTAGTTGTTGTTGCATTCATGACTATGATTGTCATTGATGTCAACACAGTGACCTTCTAGAGACTCGCAGAGAAGCAGATAGTGTTTGGATTAGCACACATGTTATATTATAGTTGGAGATATGTAATGTTGAGGTTATACTCTTTGATATGTTATATGGTTATGGTTAAGAGTGCAGACATTAATTCAATTATTCATGGAAGTTATAAGCATTTTGGTGGAAGTAGTATTTAGGTAGTGTTCCTGAGTAGCGGTTTGTGGAAATCGGATGATATCTCCTAATTGGGATGGAAATTAGGTTTTTCATAGTTAAAGAGAAGCTAGAAACACATTGATAGTGATGTGGTTAATAGCACAAACTTGGAGGTCACATGAGTGAAGAGTTATTTTATTTGGAAGCTGACAGTTTTGTGTAATTTTGATGCAGCGTGTGGAAACTTTTATTTTGTAATTGTGTGCTGACTTATTTGTAATTATTTGAGTGTGGTATAAAGGAAGGAATGTTTTTCCTTTTTGTAATGATGATAATGTATGTATGAGTATGATGAGAAAGTAATTTATTATGGTGGAATGTGAATGTATGCATGAAGTGAAGAAGAGAGCCAATGCAGTTGTGAAAGAGAAATTGTGAAGGAAGACATGCAAAGTACAGAGATTTGAAATTGAGATTTGGTATAGCAGTGAGTGCGGTTTGGCATAATGAGAAGGAGGTAACATATTTTCATATTATTCTATTGAATAATCTTAAGGTGATTTGGACAGTGTGTTCAATGATATTTCCATTGAAGTTGTTTGGGCAGTGGGTCCTTCTACCTTCCATAACTCTTAACAGGGTTAGAATCTTTTAACAGGGATTCAAAATCTCCTAACTAGGATTCATATGTACTGAATGTATTTCATAAGACTCTTAACAGAGTCCATCCTTTCATGAGGAATATTCATATTAGTGCATCATTCCCACTGGGGTTTACTCTTTGATCAAGAGGTTCCCTAGTCAACATATCTTGTGTTATTATGTTATTGTGTATGAATATCTTTCTATGGTTAGTAATTATATTGCTTACATGGTTAAATGTTGTTGAAATTGATAAAAGTTATAATTATTAAATAAATGATTCACACCCCCCCTCTCAGTTATCTTGGTGGACTTTACTTTCTAACACTCTAAACATAAACAAGAAACATAAACACAACACATAACACTAATATGATTATGGGGAAACCCAAATAGGTAAAATTCCTAGCGGGAATTGACACCCACTAAGAACTGTACTAGTTTCTTGTGATCCTTGTTAGAAGATCTTCAACCCTGTTAGAAGTTGTTCTTTACAATGATTTTAGTATAGTGACCTTGTCAAGGGTCAGACCCTATTAGCAATCTTTTACAATAACTGTATTAGGGATGGGAACACATTGTCCTAGAGCTCACTACTCAAGTGGTGAAGGCTACAAACTTCTGATGTCATATACACACTATATCTACTAAATGAACTGGTGCTGTGACACTACTTTTTTCATTAGTTCATTTGGTGTGTTGATGCTTTGACCTCTTGCAAAGCACTAATACATTCTATATTCTCTTTTCATACCTCTTCTTTTCCTATCTTGTCTCTATATCAATTTCCATACTCATCACAAAGGGTGCATCTTATATTTATATGCGTACATCAAAATAATTAACTATGCCAGCCTATAGCTGATTACATACAATGCTTCCAAGTGAATTAGCTCAATCATGTTTACAAACAAATATAATTACATGTCTACAACTTAATTACAATAAGCACATAGCCTTTACAAAATAATATTATAACCGCTAAACAAAATACTACCAGTTAGCTCCATACTCTATTTTGTTCTGCAATTCACTATCTTTGTAACTTCAACTGTCTGTATCTTTGTCATACTTGCACATATGATCATACACTCTTAGACTTAGAATGAATACACTCTTACCAACTTATCTTCTAGGGTGCATACCATAACTTGGTCATACGCACATGTGGTGATGTTTTGATGTACAGTTTCTCTATTAACTATCTAGTCTTCTGTATTTAGCATCTAGATGTCCTACAAGGGTTCCTATGTACAATCCTTAGTTTTTCAAATCTAAGTACTCAAAGAATAAAGAATATCACTATGCTAGTGAAGGTATTTCTGATGATGATGATGATTTAGATTATGAGGAGATCAAATTTGTTGCTATTAGAGATGAACTAGTACATGAGGAAAAGGATTTAGTGTCACATGTTGATAAGAAAATTGAATGGATTATAGATAGTGGTTATTCACATCATATGACTAGGGACAAAAACAAGTTTGTTAAGTTACTAAAGTATGATGGTGGTTTTGTAAGGTTTGGAGATAATCTTCCTAAATCTATCATAGGAGTGGGATCTATTACTCTGGATGAAAATACTAATATTGATAATGTACAACTTTTTGATGGACTTAAGCATAACTTGTTGAGTGTTGGACAGTTGATGGACAAAGAGTTTCAATTACAATTAAGTAATGCTAAATGTTTTATCAGAAGTAAGGAAGGAAAGTTGATTGTAATCGGTACTAAATCTACATGTAATGTATTTGAATTAAATACATCTAGAGCTTCTTATTTTTTTGCAAAGGTAGATGATAGCTAGTTATGGCGCACAAGATTTTTTCATGTTAATTTTGATAACATTGTAAAGGAAAGTTTGACCAATGTAGTAAGAGATCTACCGAAGATTGCCAAACCATCTAACATTGTATACAGAGAATGTGTTATGGTAAAATAGACTAAAAGGAGTTATAAAAGAAAAGCATATACATCAAAGGGAAAGTTGGATTTGGTACATATAGATCTATGTGGAGCTATAAGTAAAAAACATACTATGGTGAAAGGTATTTTATACTTTTTGTTGATGATTTTTCTAGAATGTTGTGGGTTACTTATTTAAAAGAGAAATCAGAGGCATTTGATAAATTCAAGATATTTAGAGAAAAAGTAGAGAATGAATCAAGTTTAGAAATAAATTTTTTGAGGTCAGATAGAGGTGGATAATTTACTTCAAACCTATTTAATTCATACTATGAAGAACATGGAATATAAAGACAAACATGTGTACCTAGGACTCTACAACAGAATGGGATAGCAGAGTGAAGAAACATGACTATATTTGATGTTGCTAGGACAATTTTTCTTGAAGGAGATGTATCTCATATGCATTGGAGAGAGGTTTTTGGGACAGCAATGTATGCACTAAATAAAATTTAGATTAGAGAAGGTACAAGTAAGACTCCTTATGAATTATGGTTCAATCATAATCCTACTGTAAAATATTTTAGAATATTTGGTAGTAAGTGCTATATAAAGAGAGATGATGAGATAGGAAAGTTTGATGCTAGAAGTGATGAAGGAATTTTTCTTGCTCACTCTACTAAGAGTAAGGCTTACAAATGCTTTAATCTAAGATTGAGGAAAATAATTGAAAGTCACAATGTAAAGATAGATGAAAGGTTTTAGATACAAGAGAGAATGTATGACTGTAATTAGGATACAAAGATCAAAGAGGCTGTTGCTGCAGAAGAAGAAGAAATTGTTGAGACTGAATGCAAAAATGAGATCTATGATAATGAAACAAATTAGGCTACTAAGGTTCCTAAAACTCTAAGGTATGTAAAGAAGAATCATCCTGAGAAGAAAATTATTGGTGATACAAATCAGGGAGTACTGACTAGATCGAAGGTTAGAGAAGAAATTTATTTGATTTCTCAAGTTGAACAAAAGAATATAGATGAATCTTGTAGAGATGAATCTTCGATAAATGCTATGAAAGAAGAATTAAATCAGCTAAATAAGAATAAAATTTGGGAACTGGTTCCTAGACCTAAGAACAAAAATGTGATAGGAACTAAATGGATTTTCAGAAACAAAATGAATGAAGAAGGGGTTATTGTAAGAAATAAAGCAAGAATGGGATGTACAGGCTACTCAAAACAAGAAGGCATAGACTTTGAAGAGACATTTTCTCCTATTTTCATAATAGAAGTTGTAAGATTATTCTTGGCTTATGTTGCACATAAGAATTTCAAGGTGTATCAAATGGATTTAAAATCTTCATTCATGAATGGGGATCTTGAAGAAGAAGTGTATATAGAACAACCTGATGGATTTCCTTTATGCAAAGATGGAGACATGGTATGCAAGTTGAAGAAAGCTTTGTAAGGGTTGAAGCAAGCTCCAAGGTTTTGGCATGCAATGTTAGACAAATACTTACTTTGGCTTGGATTTAGAAAAGGTAATGTTGATAGTAATTTGTATTTAAGAGGTAGTAAAGATGGAATCTTGATAATAGAAGTCTTTGTTGATGATATTATCTTTGGAGGCAAGGATGATCTATGTGAGAAATTTTCTAAGGAAATGGAAAGTAAATTTGAGATGTCAATGATAGGTGAAATGAAATTCTTTCTTCGACTACAAATAAATCAAAGAAAAGATGGCATTTTTATTTCTCAAACTAAATATCTTAAAGAAATGTTGAATTTTTTCGGAATGGAGGACTATAAACTAGTCGAGATGCCCATGGTGACTAGTAATAAGCTAACAATTGATGATGAATCAAAGTGTGTGTTCTAGACCATATATAGATCAATGGTTAGATGATTATAATATTTGACTCACACTAGACCAAATATTGCTAATATTGTTAGAATTTTGGCTAGATATCAGGTAGAACTTAAAGAAACACACCTAGCTAGTGAGATATCTGAAAGGAACCATAGACTATGGCTTATGGTATGAAAGAAATGATATCTTTGAACTTCATACTTATGCTGATGTTGATTGGGTAGGAAACATTGATGACAGAAAGAGTACTAGTGGTGGTGCATTTTTTCTTGGGAAAAAGTTGGTTTCTTGGCTAAGTAAGAAACAAGATTGTATAGCACAATCTACTGCTAAATCAGAGTATGTTGTTGTAGCTATAAATTTCACTCAAATTTTTTGGATGAAATAAATGCTAAAGGACATTGGAATAAATTTTTTTGAGCTTGTGGTTAACCATTGTGATAACACTAGTACAGTGAATATATCAAGGCATCCAGTGATGCACTCTAAAAATAAACATATCTCTATCAAGTATCACTTCTTGAGAGACAAGGTGGCAAAGAAGGAAATAAAATTAGAGTATATTAGTACAAAGGAACATATTATAGACATCTTCAAAAAGCCTCTACCAAAAGATACCTTTGAATTTCTCAGAGGTATGCTTGGGGTTCAGGCCACTCCTAGTTAGAATTAAATGATGCAAGGATGCATCAGTCCAATGGTTTTCAGAGCCTTATCATATTCTGTACTAGATGTAGGGATCTACTCCTTAGGGGGAGTGATCATGGAAGATATATGTTAGAAAATAGTTGATGACTCATGGCACCCCTTTCCATTATTGTCAAAGGGGGACTATTGCTATGAGAAAATCCATACATATGGGGAGATAGTATGTAGTACTATTTGGTTGCAGAGCTTTAGATTGATATAACTTTGGGATGATTGATTTTCCCATATGTTGACATCAATGTCAAAGGGGGAGATTGTTGGATATTACTAATGCATGAGGGGTTGATTGATACATTTAATATGTTTAATCACTATATTAATGAATGGGCATTCATACTGTTATCATTTGTGGTTTGTCACTAATGTCAACATATGTCTCTATGAAGTGTATAGGGTGATTATGACAGTGTAAAGACACTATAAAAATGTTGCATAATGTGAGAAGATAGATGAGATTACTATTAGAAATGAATGCTTGGTAGTCATTCTGTAGCAGTTGTTGTTGCATTCATGACTGTGATTGTCATTGATGTCAACACAGTGATCTTCTAGAGACTTGTAGAGAAGCAGACAATGTTTGTATTAGCGCACATGTGATATTGGAGTTGGAGTGATGTGAGGTTGAATTTATAGTCCTTGATATGTTATATGTTGATGGTTAAGAGTGTAGACAGTAATTCATTTATTCATGGAAGTTATGAGCATTTTGGTGGAAGCAGTATTCACGCAGTGTTCCTGAGTAGCGGTTTGTGGAAATCGGATGATATCTCCTAATCAGGATGGAATCTAGTTTTGTGAAGTTAAATGGAATCTAGAGACACATTGGTAGTGATTTGGATGATAGTGCAAACTTTGAGGTCACACGAGTGGATAATTATTGCATTTGGAAGCCAACAGTTTTGAGTTATTTTTATGTAGCGTGTGGAAACTTTTATTTTGTAATTGTGTGCCAAATCATTTGTAATTATTTGAGTGTGGTATAAATGAAGTAATGTTTTTCCTTCTTGAAATATGTTTAGCAAGTGATTGGTTATGATTCAATGTGAATGTATGCATGAAGTGAAGAAGAGAGCCAATGTAGTTGTGAAAGTGAAATTGTCAAGGAAGACATGCAAAGTACAAAGATCTAAAATTAAGATTTGGTATAGTAGTGAGTGTAGTTTGGCACAGCGAAGGGGGTAACATATTTCATATTATTCTATTGAATAATCTTAAGGTGAGTTGGATAGTGTGTTCAGTGATCTTGCCTTTGAAGCTGTTTGGGCACTGGGTCCTTTTGTCTTCCATAACTCTTAACAGGGTTAGAATATTTTAATAGGGATTCAAAATCTCCTAACCGGGATTCATATGTACTGAATGTATTTCATAAGACTCCTAATAGAGTCCATCCTTTCACAAGGAATATTCATATTAGTGCATCTTTTATGGGCATCATTCCCACTAGGGTTTACTCTCTAATCAAGAGGTTCCCTAGTCAACATATCTTGGGTCATTGTGTTATTGTGTATGAATATCTTTCTATGGTTGGTAATTATATTGCTTACATGGTTGAATGTTGTTGAAGTTGATAAAAGTTATAATTATCAGATAATTGATTCACCCCACCTCTCAGTTATCTTGGTGGACTTTACTTTCTAACAATTGGTATCAGAGCAGCAAGTCCTTGAAAGAGAAGTTTAACAGCTTAAGGAGATCCATGGAAAATTTTAGGAAAGAAAGCCCTAAATTTGATGCAGTAAATTTTGACAGCTACAAGGAGAAGATGAAGACACATCTACTATGTTTAGGACCAAGTTATTGGTTGATTACAAAGAATGATAAGACTATCATTGAAGAAGATAATCTTGAGACGTGTTCTAGCAATGAGAGAGATCTATTCATGTGTAACATACTTGCAAGAGAAGCACTTTTGACAGACCTTCTAGAGAATGAATACTGTCAGGTAAAATGTTTGAAAAGATCTCATGAAATTTGGGAAGCTTTACACACTACTTTTGAAGGTGGTGAACATGCAAAGAGAGTTAGATTACATAATTGGATATGTGCATTTGAAGATATTAGAATGATGGAAGATGAATCTGTTAGAAGCTATATTGGTCGAATGTTAGAAATTGTTGCAAGGATAAAATCTTGTGGAGGAAAAAAGATAGAGAATGAAATAATATGGAAAATTCTAAGGACATTCAATCCTATATTTAAGAAAACAACACAGATGATTGAACAAGTTATACCTTGTACAATGAACTTTACAAGAGAGACTCTTCTTGGAAATTTGGAAGCAGCAAATATGAACCTGAGGTTATCAAGAGACTTACCTAGAATGGAGACAACATTTAGTGCTCTTAGTATTTTCCCTACTTTTTCAAGAAGCATCAGTGTGAGCGGAGATTATGATGGCAATAGCATATCTAGAAATGAAGAAGACAGGAAGATTGAAGAAGGTATTGCCTTGCTTGTGAAGAGTGATCCAGACGGTAAGAAAATCTTTAAATGTTGGACTTATCAAGAATATGGTCATTTTGCATCTAAGTGTCCTAAGAGAGTTAAGAAGCATAGAAACAATTTCAAGCCTAGAAGATCTAAGGAATATTATTATGCTAATGACGAAGATCTTGAAGCTACTATAGAAAGAACTCTAAGTGAAAGTGATATTGAGAATAATGATGACATGGGATTTGTAGCAATTAAAGAAGAGAATCCTGAAACTAATGGTAAGGAAGAAAAAGCCTTAGTTTCCCAAATTGAAAATAAATCTGATTAGATTATAGACATTGGTTTTTCACATCATATGATTGGAGATATGAAAAAGTTCATAAAGTTTAACAATTATGATGGACGAGTTGTGAGAGTTGGAAACAATGCACCTTGTTTTATTAAAGGTATTGGATCTATTACTCTTGACAGAAAGACTAATACTGATGATGTTTACTTTGTGGATGGTTTGACACATAATCTTTTAAGTGTTGGATAGTTAGTTGATAAGGGATATCAAGTTTGGTTTACTGAGAAAACTTGTGTGATAAAGGATAAAGATGGAAATCTGATTGGAACTGGATCTAGAACCAGAGGTAATGTATTTTAGTTGAATCCTACTGAGATAACATTTTTTATTACTAAGATTGATGACAGTTGGTTATGGAATTGAAGGTTTTGTCACATAAATTTTGATAACATTGTGAAAGTGAGTACTACACTTGCAGTAAGGGATTTGCCTAAAATTATGAAGCCTACTAACATGATTTACAAGGAATCTATGATGGCTAAGCAGAAAAGAAGTTCATTTCATAGTAAGAAGTTCACATCTAAAGAAAAGTTGGAGATTGTTCATACAGACTTGAGCGGTCCTACCAGGACTAGAGGATTCTATGGAGAAAGGTATTTTATGATTCTTGTTGATGATTTTACAAGAATGATGTGGATTGCATTTCTTAAAGAAAAGTTTGAAGCATTTGATAAGTTTAAGATCATTAAGAATAAAGTTGAGAATGAATCTGGAATGAACATTAAATGTTTGAGATCTGATAGAGGTGGAGAATGTACTTCTAGAGAGTTTAACACCTTTTGTGAAGTGAATGGCATTAAGAGATAATTTTCAGCCCTTAGAACACCCGAACAAAATGGTATTGTAGAAAGAAGAAACAAATCAGTGACTAAAGTAGAAAGAGCTATGTTATTTGAGAATGATTTGGTGAAGATATTCTAGAGAGAAGCAGTGAATACAACAATATATACAATGAAAATAGTACAAATCAAAGCAGACACAGACAAGACACTCTATGAATTATGGTTTGGAGATACACCCTTAGTTAAGTATTTTAGAATTTTTGGAAGAAAATGTTATATAAAGAGAGATGATGACATTCGAAAGCTTGATCCTAGAATTGATGAAGGTATTTTTCTTGGATATTCTTTGAAGAGAAAAGCATATAGATGTTACAATAAGAGAACTAGGACTATTGTTGAGATCGCAAATGTTAAATTTGATGAAAAGTTTAAAATTTAGGAAAGAATGCTTGATTATGAATCTGATGAGGTAACTCATACTCAGCCTAACACTGAAACTACAGAATTATTCTATGAGACTGACAGTGAATTGTTGAATGAGAGTGATGCTGAAGAATACAAAGAGGAATCTAGAGAAGAATCTATAGTTGAAGCAAGATCTAAGATTATGACACCGAATAGGTATCTATCAAGACATCATCCTATTGAACAAGTTCTTGGAAGTTTGGATAGAGGAGTTCTGACTCAAAATAAGGTACATTTATGTTTGATTTCTCAAATTGAACCTAAATCTACTAGTGAAGCTTGTGAAGATGAACATTGGATTAATGCTATGAAAGAGGAACTAGATCAGATTAAAAAGAACAAAACATGGTAATTGGTCCCTAGACCTAAAGAAAAGAATGTCATTGGAACTAAATGGGTGTTCAGAAACAAAATGAATGAACAAGGAGAAGTGGTAAGAAACAAAGCAAGATTGGTATGTAAGGGATAGTCACAGCAAGAAGGAATTGAATATGAAGAAACTTTTGCACCAGTAGCAAGAATTGAAGCAGTAAGAATGTTTTTGGCCTATGTAGCTTTTAAGAAATTCAAAGTATATTAGATGGATGTGAAGTCTACATTGAGCAGCCTGAAGGTTTTCCTTTGACTCAAGAAGGAGACATGGTATGAAAACTGAAGAAAGCATTATATGGACTAAATCTAGCACCTAGAACTTGGTATGCAAGATTGGATTATAGATAACACAAATTAGTATGATTGGTGAGATGAAATGCTTTTTGGGATTATAGATAACACAAAATAGTGATGGTATTTTTGTATGCCAGAAAAAGTACCTGAATAATTTGTTGAAAAGATTTGGAATGGAGAACTGTAAACCAGTTGGAACACCTATGGTTATAGGACATAAACTATCTAGCAAAGATGAAACATTGACAGTTGAACAGAAGAAATATAGATCTATGATTGGAGCATTGCAGTATTTGACACATACAAGACCTGATATAGCACATTCAGTTGGAATTGTAGCAAGATTTCAAGCTGTACCTAGAGAGTCACATTATGCGGCAGTAAATAGGATACTGAGATATTTAAGAGGTAGAATGGACTATGGATTGTGGTATGAAAAATTTGATGATTTTACCCTATGTGCATATAAAAATGCTGATTGGGGAGGCAGTGTTGATGATAAGAAAAGCACCAATGGTGGAGCATTTTTCCTTGGAGGAAGATTAGTTTCTTAGCTAAGCAAGAAGTAGAATTGTATCTCATAGAGCATAGTAGAAGTAGAGTATGTAGCAGCAACAAAAAATTGTAACCAGATAATTTGGATGAAGCAAATGCTAAAGGATATTGGAATAAAGTTTGTTGAACCTATTGTCATACATTGTGACAACACTAGTATAGTTAGTATGTCTAAGAATCTTGTATTACATTCTAAGACAAAGCATATAGAGATCAAGTATCATGTTGTAAGAGGGAATGTTTCTGAGAAAGAAGTCAGATTGGAGTACATAAGCACAAAGGAGTAGATATTAGACATATTTACTAAGCCTTTGCCTAAGGATACATTTGAGTATCTGAGAGGTATTCTTGGGCTTATTCCCCAGCCTACTTTTGAGTAATGATGTAGTTAGTTGCATCTATCTAGTGGTATATAAGCCTTATTTTTCTTTTGGACTAGATGTTGGTACTTCCTCTATAAGGGAGTATGTGTATCTGAGCTGAGTCATGATGACTCTTGTGAATGTATTTTCTAAATAGAGTCTTTTAACATTGGAGTTGTTGTTGACATAATGATGAAACTTTTTTCATTGATGTCAATGGGGGAGAAGTGTACATGAAAAACCATTTGTACCATCTATTGGAGAGAACTGAATATGAAAAAGAAGCAAGATTTGATTTGATTGATGCAACAGTGTTGCAGTGTTAGATTTTTGGAACATTGGATGTTTTTCATCTATGTTGCCATCAATTCCAATGGGAGAGATTGTTAGAAATGAATGCTTGGTATTCATTCTGTAACAATTTTTGTTGCATTCATGACTATGATTGTCATTGATGTCAACATAGTGATATTCTAGAGACTTGCAGAGAAGCAGACATTGTTTGGATTAGCGCACATGTGATATTGCAGTTGGAGCTATGTGATGTTGAGGTTATACTCTTTGATATGTTATATGTTGATGGTTAAGAGTGCAGACAATAATTCATTTATTCATGGAATTTATGAGCATTTTGATTGAAGTAGTATTCAGGCAGTGTTCCTGAGTAGCAGTTTGTGGAAATTGGATGATATCTCCTAATCGGGATGGAATCTAGTTTTGAATAGTTAAAGAGAAGCTAGAGACACATTGGTAGTGACTTGGATGATAGCACAAACTTTGAGGTCAAACGAGTGGATAATTATTATATTCAAAAGCTGACAGTTTTGTGTAATTTTGATGTAGCGTGTGGAAACTTTTATTTTGTAATTGTGTGCCGACTCATTTGTAATTATTTGAGAGTGGTATAAAGAAAGGAATTTTTTTCCTTGTTGACATATGTTTGAGCAAGTGATTGGTTATATTGAATGCAAATGTATGCATGAAATGAAGAAGAGAGCCAATGCAGTTGTGAAAGCGAAATTGTGAAGGAAGACATGCAAAGTACATAGATATAAAATTGAGATCTATTATAGTAGTGAGTGTGGTTTGGCATAGTGAAGGAGGTAAAATATTTCATATTTTTCTATTGAATAATCTTAAGGTTATTTGGACAGTGTGTTTAGTGATCTTGCCTTTGAAGTCGTTTGGGTGGTGGGTCCTTCTATCTTCCATAACTCTTAACAGGGTTAGAATCTTTTAACAAGGATTCAAAATCTCCTAACCAGGATTCATATGTACTGAATGTATTTCATAAGACTCCTAAAAGAGTCCATCCTTTCACAAGGAATATTCATATTAGTGCATCTTTTGTGGGCATCATTCCCATTGGGGTTTAATCTCTAATCAAGAGGTTCCCTAGTCAACATATATTGTGTCATTGTGTTATTGTGTATGAATATCCTTCTATGGTTGGTAATTATATTTCTTACATGGTTAAATGTTTTTGAAGTTGATAAAAGTTATAATTATGAGATAAATGATTCATCTTCCCCCCCCCCCCCCCTCTCAGTTATCTTGGTGGACTTTACTTTTTAACAAGTACAAGAAGATGTTGTGATCTTATATCCAAGATTGCATCATGTAATGTTCCATATTGAGAGAGTTACACGTGTTTTGGTGAAGACTGGTTACTGGTCAGTAATGGTAGAAGCTAACAGAGTGTGTAATACACTCTCATATGGTGATACTAGGACTTTTCTAATTTAGACATTCTATTATGATGGTTAGAACTATACATTTACATTTATGTTTTGTGGATAATGATATGTTAACAGATGATTGATATGCTCATTTATGGTTATTATTTATATGTTTATGAGATTAGAAAACCATCTATTTTTATATTTTTTATGGATCTAACCCAAGGATTTGAATCCAACCATTATCATGATGTTTTATGTTTCATGAATATGTGTTTGATGTTTTTTCATGACTTAGGATAAAGTCGTAGTTACTCACTTAGTTGAGATCCACACAATGTATTGATCCTGGTCATCTATTTGCATATATCTGATTTGTACGTATATCCATATGTATATATGTATCTCTTCTTGGTGATGTAGGATTATAGGTACTAGGTATCGTCTCCACCTGGCTTCATAGGTCTGAGCGATCCCTCAAAATCCTCGATCATTGTTGTTGTTACAGAGATATCACCAGGTTCCACAGGAAGAAACTCTACCTCTAATCATTTTATCCTTAGGTGGGAAGTTCTTGAGTCAGTCTCTTGTGTGGATGTATTATGCGATCTCTTAGTTTGTTGGTTTTGTAGATCTTGTAGTTGGTTTCTTGTCATTTGCATTATTTGAGAATGAGGTTTTGAGTATGGTAGCTCTAATTGTCTTCATGGTATGTTCAATTTTGATAGTAGATTATTGATGTGAGTTATTGTTCATTTTAGGGTATGATTTAGTAATTTATCTTAATTATTAACTACTATTATACTAGTATATCTCATTAGGAATGAGTTAGTATGTGATTAAATCATGTGATTTTAATAGCAATAATAATAAAGAATTTTATGGTATTATTTTATAATACTCATAATAACAAAGTGTCTATGGCAATATTAATAATAAATGTTTTAAATAATAGTGGTAAAATATAACTTATGTTAGTAATTACCTAATCTATATATTAGAATATGGATTAGTGTATGAATAAATAATATGTTTTATAATAATGATATTCATAATATTTAATATTAAAAACAATGTGTCTTACTTATGGTATATGTACCATAAGCATATGGGTGCACACATATGCCTATAAATACATATATAAATAAATAAATATTATTATTATAAAATAAATTAATTATGTGAAGGGAAATTATTATAATGCTATGGTAAGGTTATGTAATATTTTATTTGAGAAATGAATTTGGTAATTACCATAGTAAACAAGTTAGCAAAACTATTTATTTTTTATTTTGTCATCCTCAAATTTAGGAGACATAGATTATAGTTTTATTAAAAATTTATTTATCCATTTACGAGAATGGTTTTACAAACTGTACTGTTAACGGATAACCGATGGATAGTTGCATCGGTTGCAATACTTGTGCAACTACTCCCTAATCTATAAATAGAGGGATCTCCTGTGAGAGAGGGGGTTGGATATGAATTTGGATGGAAGAAGAGATATTGTAGAGTTGAGCATTTTTATTTGTAGGGAATTATAGTTGTGAGGAGAGAATTCATTATTCTCTAAGAGTAGCATTGTTGATTCGGGTAGAGGCTGGAGTTTGCATTCCGAAGGATTTGAAGGAGTGTTGGAAGAGTTTGAGAGGAATAGAATCTTCTTCATCAACTGGTCTCCGCAGGACTCTAGGTTGGAATCCATACTGAGAGATAAATCCCTTTTATTGTATGAATGCTGGTGTTAAATTTGTTGAAATGCATCTATGTATGTTTTTGTTTCCTGAAAGTTTATACATTATTGTATTATTGTATTATGTATTATTGTATTATTGCAGAACGTTTACACATTATTGCACTTTGTATTATTGTAGAACGTTTATACAAGTATAACTTTAATTTCTTATACTTTAAGTTATACTTGTATAAAGAAATTAGGTACCTTCCAGGAAGTTTGAGAAAGGTTTCAGCTTCCTAGGAATTAAGATGCAACTTCTAATTTTTGGAGTTTAAAAAAACAAAATCAGACTTAGTTAAATTTCAGGCATATGGAATTTTGTACAAATTATATGGAAATTTTGTATCAACTATATATGTGTTCATTACTTGTTTGATGGAGGTATGTGGTGGATTTAGATGCTTAAATAGGGTTAGGATGTGTGTAGGAAGCATGATTAGGGTTAGGATTGTCTAAGAGGATCAAGACCATTCTAAACATCCATAAACTATCTTATTATTTTCTATTCTTTTATGTGGTTCTCAAATGTGTTTATGATGTGTTTTTACTACATGTATGATGTATTTGTGATGTGTGGGTTAAGGGTAGAAAACCTAACAACACCAAGTGAGTGGCTCTTAGTGCAGGGCCAGGGCCCTAAGTGGCTAGAACCAGGATAACCGACTGAAGAGTTATTTAACAAGTGATAATTTAATTAAAATTTATGGGATTGGGTTCAAACACTAAAAAGATTAATATGTGCCTCGCCCATGCCATTAGTGCTAGTAAAGGCTATGGATGGGAGTGGGAGAAGGTCCCTATGTGTAGGTAAGATTGAATGGCACTTGTCTGTACGAAAGGCATTCGAAGAGGCTAGTACCAAGACAACCCAAGGGGTGAGGGCTATGCCATGACACTCACTTAGGTTGTTGCTTAGAGTTTCTACCAAGCCTTAGAACCTTTGGGAAAAGACTTAAACTTTGATCTTCTTTTCATTTGCTATTTGGGAAAGGTTACCCAACCCTAGGTATGGCCTATCCATTCCTTCTTTGTGGACCTTGTTGTTTATCTCCTAGCACGGGGGAGTGGGCCTTTTGGTATCCATGTGGTTGGGTGGTAAATATTTTTATCGAGGTATCTTTTGTTAATGTAGTGCTTATGGATTCATGCTTGCATAGTGTTCTAGTTTTCAAGAATGAACACTTGTATTTATCTTTTATGATGTAAATTATTGTTACTTCCCAAGGGGAGATGAATGTAATGTAATCATTAATGTATTTCAAAATGTTGTATTTGGAATGGGTAGACTTAGGAAAAGGGGAAAGGGAAAGCATGAACTTTATGTATAAGATGTATATTGGAAAAGAAAAGGATTTTGTAAACATTTCATGTAAAGTAGTATGTTTCTCATTATTGTTGATTAAGTGAAAAGCTATTGAAAAAAAAATTTAATATTTTCAATGTATCAAATGTTTAGATGATCTTGTTACATGGTATTCATGTGTTCATAAATGATACTTAGGAAAATAGATGGGTTTAATTGGGAAATTGAAATGAAAGTAATTTAGATTTATTTATAAAGAATCTTCAAATGATATGATGTAGTTTTCTTTGAGAAGTAAATCTTGTTGTTAGTATACTTAATGAAATTGAATGAATTGTACATAAAATAGTAGGGAACCTTGGGAGGAATTTAAGTTTAAGTTTTTCTCATATAAGTCATTTAAAAAAATTCAAAACTTTTCATAAATCATTACTTAGGTTTTCTTTTACAAAGAGAATCTTTTCTCTCTTCCCCAGTTCCCTTGCAGGGCATGATAGACTGAGTCTCTGTATTTTTGGTATATCTTATAGAATATATGGATTCGGTACATGCAAGCTTGAGAGATGAAAGATAAAGCACTAAAGGATATTTGATGGTCAGCGCAAGGTACAGAATGCTAGATGACATAAGCTATGGTGTGTGATCTAGAGAAGACTTATTCGGGAGCTGACTTCAGAAGTGTACCATGCATTTTGTTTGGAAAATGTAAATTAAGGATGTCAGTCATTTAATGTTGTAATGGAATCATTGTATACTTGTTTTCAGTAGCATGTGTAACTTAGAAAAAGTTTATGTAAATAGGAAAGCCTAATCAGCTGACCTGATCATGTAGAATGTAATAGGGTATATATGTAAGATCTTTTCTTTGGAAAAGACATGAGGAGAATGAATGTGATATAAAGAAGATTGTAAGAAGTCATGAGCTTGTGTCTGGTGAATGTAGAGTATAGATTTACTAGTAAACCTCATTGGAACTGATCAAGCAAAGATAGTTGCTAGTGGATAGTTCAAAATATTGTGTATGTCCTCATATACACTTATTGCAAATAGTGAGTTCTGAAGGTGGATTTAACCTTCTTTGGGCAATGAGCCCACCCTTCTTTCTTGACTCCTAATAGGGTCTATCATCTAACAAGGACTATGTATTGTAATGGTTTAATAAGCTCCTAACAGGGATAAATATTCTAACAAGGATACAATACTCTCAGTACATCATTTGTGGGTGCTAATTCCCACTGGGGTTTTTACCTTTAACATGGTTTAAAGTTTAATAATCTATCATACAATTGATTCACCCCCCTCTCAGTTTTATTGTGAACTATTATTCCTAACATATAGTACATGTGTTGAAAAAGTGGACTCACTATTTTCTTCCTAAGGAGTTTGTTTTGTATACTGATCATCAAGATTTCTAATATTTGAATAGTCAAGGAAATTTTAATCAGAGGGATTTGAAATGTGTTAATTTTTTGAGAGTTGCACATTTATTTTGAAACACGGGAGTGGAAAGTCTAATAGGGTTACAGATGCACTTAGCTCAAGATAAATTTTGCTAACATAGATGCAAATTGAGGTGGTTGGGTTCAAGAAACTCAAGAGTTTGTATCCAGAGGATCCTAATTTTTGTGAAGCTTGGAAAGCTTGTACAAAACCTATTACTCTAGACAGAATGAAGTAGTTGGATTTCATCATCTAGGATGGTATGCTATTCAGAGGGATTTAGTTATGTATTCCAAAAATTTCTATGATCGATAATCTCATCAAGGAGAATCATAGTGGAGGATTGATTGGACATTTTGGTTGAGATAAAACCATTGCTTTGGTTAGTGAGAATTATGTCAAATGGAGAAATGAGCAAAGTAGAATATAGGGTTGTATTAGCCACTACCTGTACGAGAGAATTCATGGGACAATATCTGTATAGACTTTGTTCTTGGTTTACCAAGGACTTAGTGGGGACATGATTCAATTTTTGTGGTGGTAAAAAGGTTTTCAAAGATGGCACATTTCATTTCCTGCAAGAAGACTAATGATGTTGTTCATGTGGTAGAATTATTTTTCAAAGATGTGGTGAGACTACATGGTTTTCCAAAGACCATAGTTTCAGATTGAGACACTAAGTTTGTTAGATATTTCTGGAGCACATTGTGGAAGAATTTCTTCAGATTTGAAGTTCATCTCATCACATCATCCATAGACTAATGGACAAACACAGGTGGTGAATATAAGTTTGGAGAATTTGCTAACATGTTTCGTTGGAGATAAGACAATAGGATGGGATTTGATTTTACCATAGACAAAATTTGAATACAATAATTTTTTCAATAGCAGCATTAGTAAATCACCATTCCAGATTGTATATGGAAGTAGTCCCTGAAATCCTTCTAAGTTTAGGAAGATAGTGTTATCTCTATTGAGCATTTTAGGTTGTCATTAGTATCAAAGGTGATCATTGATATCGGTCGGTCACTTATAATGAGCAAGTCGGTAGCCAGAAGCAAGATAGACTAGTCAATAAAGCATACGCACCGAGTGCTACACAGTTTACTAAGCAACAACATCACTGACACCGACACCGACACCAAGAGATAGTAACCACTGAGCATTAGTATACACCGAGCAGTTTATACAATGTTTACCGATGATCACAAAAAATGGCATAGTAATCAGTAAAGGCACATTCTTCTATGCAAATAGTTACAACATATCATAAAATGGTTTACCAAGATCAAGTAACATTTAATGTTATGATATTAATTAAATGCAATGTATATCTTTCTATAATATTCGATCTAGGATATTTTACATTGTAGATCTTAGGGTTATGACTATGTTTTGTAACCTAATTTTTGTTTAAAGTGTCAAAAATGGAACACTATATATTTGTGTGTTTCGCATCATTTTTGGTGTGAACTGATATATGAATCATAGAGAACTTGAAGCAATTGCCTAACTTCAAGTCTATCAGTTAACAGAGCAGAACATAGTACAGAGGAAATCAGATTGAGCAGAATCAGAGAAGGCTACCGAGCATTATAGAGCAGACATTCATCACAATTGAAGGTGATATTTTGTCAGTACTTATTGATCTATATTAGACAATCAAGTTGTCAATTAGCAGATAAATTACCTATTGCTTTCTAACAATTTTAATAGAGTTTTGGATAAAATCTCTTAACCAAGTAGACCTAACAGTCTTATGTAAATCTCTTAACCGAGTGTGCACTTCATTAGTGTTGTTAAAATCCTATAACTAGGTAGATCTAGCTGATCTAACATGTTACTCCTAATAGATTAAGATCACCAAAAGTGATCAAAACTTGTAGCCCTAACAGGCAAACCTTTTCTATCTATAGTAGTGAAGAATTTGTGGGTGTCATCCCCATCACAATTTTTACCTTTTAATAAGGGTTTTTGTGTTACCAAAATATTTGTGTTATGTGATTCCTATTTGGATTTCATGTTGTTTACTTTCTAGGTTAAATGAATGATTGATATGTACAATTTGATATAAGTTTTCTTGGTCGATTATCATTAATTTTTAGAAAGGTTTACAAGTTAAGTTTTAGAGGTACTAATTCACCCCTCCCCTCTCAGTACTGATCTCTCCTAATTCCAATAATTGGTATCAGAACCCAGTTCTCTTATTGGAAAATTTCACCACTGAAGGGTAAATATCTTAAGTCATGGAGAGATAGAAGCTAGATAAGACTATTGAGAATCCAAAGACTCAGATGCAAATGTTTGTGGAATAGTATAAACAAGCTAAGGAAGAGTTGAAGAAGATGATGGTTGAAAGAAAGAAACTTGCTATTTTTCAAAATGAAATCAGTTATCATGAAGAACCTATTGATGATATATTTGATCACATTGGATCTAGTTTTGGAAGTATTTCTGATGGAACTAAAAGCATAATATCTGATTTGTCTGAAAAGAATCAACATCTATCTAAACAAGTGAAAGCACTTCAAATTGGTCAAGAATCTCAGATGGTGAGAATGGTGGAAATAATGAACAATGCTAGACAAGCTGAACAAGACAGGAATCTAGCTATAGAAGATCAAAGACAAATGACTGAACAACTTCAAGCCAAAGAAAGTGAAATACAGAGACTCATTGATCGTCACTTCCAAGTATCCAATCAAATGATAACTGTGAATCAAGAGGTTAATCGAGTGAATGGAGAACTATCCAGAAGACTTGAAGATATTGCAACACTCAAAGAAGATAATGAAAAACTGAGAAATGAGATAAGGATATAGAAGCAACATAATGAAATGAAGAAGCTAGCTAAGGATAGCTCCAAAAAGATTGATGACTTCTTGACTAATCAAAGAAGATTTAGAAGAAAAGCCAGTATAGGCTACACTGGTGAAGGAGAATCATCACAATAAGATGAAAAGGTCAACCTCAATCAAAACCAAAGTCCTAAGGTGTTGACATGTTATCACTGTGGAAAACCAGATCACACCTCCAATGTTTGTAGAAGAAGAGCACAAGGAAAACCTCCTGCTATTCCTAAATTTGATGGATATTGTTACTACTATGGAAAATATGGACATCAAGCCTATGACTGTAGAGCTAAACATAATGCTAACAATACTACCATGGAGAAATTATGTTACACCTGTAATAAGCATGGACACACTGCAAGGGAGTGCAAGGCAAAAATGAAACAAGTCTGGATATCTAAGGAGAAACCACAATGCAAACCTTATCAACCAAAGAGACAAGGTAAATCTTATGTTTGGGATTATAACACTTGGACTAACTGTGTTGTATGTGGAAGGTATGGGCATATTGCAGAAAATTGTTACAGAAAGAGTCAGATTGGACAATCAAGAAGCTGGACAAGCACTAGAATGGCTTGTATGCACTATCATAGGGTCAGTCATTTAAGCAAGAATTGCAGAGACCGAGCACCAGATGAAAACCATATATTTGAGAGTGGATATACTATTGAAGATATCATGAAGTTAAGGAACACTATGTGAAGAAGGCATCTAATGAGAATGCTGAGTCAAGTAACACTGTTAGTGAAACCTCATCCACTGGATTGGGTGACATCGATAACTCCACTTCAGGTGAAATAGGTATGTATGGGACTGACATTTAAAAATGATCATATTTTACATATAGTTCCTTATACGTAATGTAGTTATACCAAATCAGCATGAATAAAGATGCATTATGGTTTATATGTTATGAGATAACAATGTTATATAGTTGGTGAAAGAGAGACCGAGAGTTGGTTACTCATCGGTAATCACTACACAAGGTTAACCGGACAAAAGTGTAAACCAACAGAGAAATCCTATGTTAACCAACCAACAAGAAAATTGTAGACTTCACCGAGCTGACAGCTGGTATGTACCAAAAGATAGGTCAAGCATTTTGTTGGTACCCTTAAATTTTTGAGGAATGGGACACATTAGCATGCATCTGTATCATGTTTTGTTTTCAGGATGCATGTGGGAACCGGGTGTTTTCCGGGTGGTTTCATGAAAATTCTTTTGTCCATTTCCTTTCATATGTTTTAGCGGTTTACTTTGAGTCCTAAAGTTGCATTTTGAAATGGGTTTGCATTAGTTTGGTTTTAGGTGGTCTCAAGAGTCAGAATGTGTAGGTGTGAAATTCACCCGGGAGGGTCACTTTGAGCCTGAATATAATAAGTCCTGTTGAGTTTCATGAAAAGGTGGATTAGGGGACTTGTCATATGCATTACATGTATCTCATGTTTCAATTTTTAGGTCATAGTGATGAGTTTTGATGAGTTTTGCATCGACTTGTTCGGGGGTGTTTTCTTAAATCTCCCTAGTGCACCTTTTCACAATTTTGTCGGAGGCCCTTTTTCTGATCTTATAAGTTACATTCTATGATTGGTCATGATAAATGAGTCATTTCCCTACATTGTGAACAAGATTTACTTTTTCCTAGTTGGTTTGTAGCTCATGAAGAATCCATTGGATGAGTTTCCCAATGCGATTCCATTTGCAATTTTCGCTGTTTGAATAGGGTGCACTGCGCAAACTTTTGTCAGTACCCTACTTTGAAGCTTTGTACTTTATACCCGGTTGAATGCCCATCATAATTGAAAGTTTTTCCATGCTAAAAACCTAAGGGACTACATGCCCGATGATCTTTAAGGCCCTGCCAATCCATCTGGACAGTTTTCTAGGCCATTTCTAAAACCAATTTCTGCATTTTTCACAGTTTTAAATCCTGAATAATATTGAGAGGCTGAATTTGCTGATTAATTATGATTGGCCATTTGATCTTTGGGGTGAGTTGATGATGAATTTGTATTCCTTGTGTGGAGGCTAATCAGTGCCCAGGTTTCTGGATTTTGAAAGTTGCAACAGGTGAATTTTTAAGGCCGGTTCTGGAGGCCACTTGTGCAGATTGACTTGAACAAGATAAAGTTTTCAAATTGATCACTTTTATGGGATAATAACTTTTTGTCTGAGATTTTTTTTTAAGAACCAATTGTGGAATTATTCTTATGGCATGTAAATGTGCTACTTGATCTGGTGGCGGAGTCTTAGAACATATCTTTCTATTTTTGCAAACGACCAATTCGAATGAAGTCTAAGTTGATTCAGCATTTCACACGTATACTTTTTCTGAATTGCTAGAGTTTGACCTGTTGCATCTTGCACAAAAATAATAAATATTACGTTCAGTGCAAGAGTTTAGGTTTGCCAAGATTTTTCTAGTTTGCTACTAATTTTACAATGAAAATGGAAAATCTGGTAGAATATGAAGATAGCGAGGAAGAGGGAGAATTTGCCAAAAAAGATAGCCTTCAAATTCACCAAGTCTTACCTCTAAGACAAATAGCTCCTGAGAAAAGTGACAATGAAGAATTTGTTCCCAGAATTACGTGGGAAGATTTTTCTATAAATGCAAGCCAGGAAAGCTCATTGAACACATCATCGAACTCTGTTAAATGGGATTTTGTAGACATGGGATATTCTTTTACCATGGTTGAAAAGGCTATTAGTATACATGGAAAAGAGAATTGGATTGAAATAATAGAGTACCTCTTAGCTTGTAAAGTTGTTGATTATTCGTTAGATCTTGTTACTATGAATTCAACTGTTGATTCTGAGAGATTAGAGGGTGATTGTGAAATCAATTTTGGGGACAAGAAAGTTAATAGTGAAGACACATTTGTTGAACATGGGGAACCCCAGGAAGATGGATCAAAAGATATAAAGGCAGATTATGTCATAGCCTCTTTGTTGGAAATGGGCTATGCTAAGAATGAAGTCTCTTCAGCAATTGAAATAAATGGGACTGATACTCCGATACATGAACCGGTTGACTTCATAGACGCTCATTTATATGGGAATGAAAGTGAGAAATATGTGAAAGATGCAGTTGTTGGTTCCCATCAGGATAAAAGTAGAGGAGAGCAATTTTGGATGGACTGATGAGGCATATGAGGCCATCTCGACTATGGGATTTATATACATTCACCTGTGGTCCTCATGTGTACACAAACACTGATCCAAAGGTGTGGTTACATCATGAATATCTTAGGCTTCTTGGTAAGAACAAATTTGTTGAGAACTGTAACAAGCTTTCATAAAGAGAAAATGTATTTGGCCTCAAATAAGAGTTGGAGAATAACTGATGTGAATTCCAATTACAAACTATACCCAACATACCCTCATATTTTCTTAGCCCCTTCAAATATTAGTGATGAGGAGCTATAACAAGCTGCGAGTTTTTGTGCATGGGGAACATTACCAGTTGTTACATGGTGCCATCCTGAAAATGGAGTTGTTCTGGCACGTTCCTCATAGCCCTTGGTTGGTCTTATGATGAATTCTAAGAGCAATGCTGATGAAAAGCTTGTTGTTGCACTCCTTAAACATCCAGCAGCAAATATGAAACCAGAAAGCTATATACTGCTGATGCAAGGCCTAGAAAAAATGCAATTGCCAATGGAGGCCATCAAACTTTTCTTGTTTCCAAAGAAAGGTATTGCTGACTTGTTGTTTGGATGGAGCTGTGAGGTTATGGATGAAGATTGATAATGGGAGAGAAAAACTAGACAAAATGCGTTAGAAACATGGAGTGCCAGCTGCAAATAATCCAATGCTGGCTCACGTTGAGTTGCAGAGGCAAGTCTTCATGCGTGGTATTATGTGCCTTGTGCAAAAGATAGGCCAGCGTGTGAGGAAACATGCTTGGAAGCATTATTCTTGTCACATCTTCGCATATTTTGAGCTTTGCACAATGTTAGTGAAGGTAACCAAATGCCAATGAGTTGCACACTAAAGTTTATTTGAAAAGGTGTGTTTTGCTAGAGGGTGCTGGCACGGTTTTGAAAATGCCAAATGTGGCTGGTATTTGAAAATAGAGAGGCTACCAACATTTTAGCAATAGGTGCAGCCTGGGAGGAAGCCTCACGCTAATAAAGGGGAGACTTGCGTGTTTTGGATGGTAGGGGCCTTATGCCAAAGACTAGCGCAATGGCAAGGAGATAGTAGTGCCTCACACAAATAATGGAAAGGAATGAGGCCGCCTAATGGACACACCACTATTTTGGAGGCTCACGCAAGATAAGGAGTGAGCTACCAGTCTTTTCGGCTACCTATGAGCTAAGTAAATGGAAATTGCCAAGTCAATGGGCTGCCAATCCACAAAATGCCATGTTAAGTAAGATAATTTTCTAACGCCTATCAATCAAAATAGGCATCAACCGAGAGGCTGCCAGTCGATGGTATTGAAAGGATCAACTGACTGGAACTTGATAAAAGAGTTTGTGAGTAGCAGCTCGCGTTCCTATGTTTAAATGGAAGCTCAATCCTACTTCAATGTCATCAACACACACCTTTTGAATTGGTCTGTGGAGATGGCCTACACAATAGAATGAAAGAAGGCCAGTGTTAGTAAGAGGACCGCTAGCATAAATTCGAGGAGGATAGTGGATTAGATGTGGACTTGCGCAAGAAAGAGGATCTCAGGCGTTTGGAATGTATAAACTAGGTTTGTCCCACATTCGCGAAGGGTTGGGATTTTCTATTGTTTAAATGCACCAGGACTCCATTATGTTGTAAACAAGAAGTCACGGAGGCTATTGGCGGGCCACTTTGCTTGTAGGCTTAGTACGTGGTGGGGCCCATGTTATTTTGAAACAAAGCAATGAAGAAGCTTTAAAAAACTTTAAAACAATAGTCCCACATTCATCCGGAATGGGTTGTTTGAAGAATTTAAAAGAAAATCCACAAACATACAAAGTAAGTTGAAATGGAGGAGGCTCTTCCCACACAGGTTTGTCTAATCGCCTTCATTTCTGTCCCCATGCCCAGGAAGAGATAAACTTTGCAAAGGTCAACATGTGGTAGCCATTCGTGAGTTCGCCAAATTAAATTGACAATCAAGAAAAGTTTCCACGATTCGGAGGTAGCAGTTAGTCGCGTGTTTGCATAATGTCTGATAGTTAAAGGCTATGATTCTAAGATCATGAGAATGAACAGTCACCAATTCTCCAAATTGTTGACAGCTAGGTGAAAACATTTCATGAATAGGAGAATGTGCATTGTCGCCAGTTCGCCAAATAGCTGGCAGTCAAAGGCTAATATTTCACAATTCTAAGAATAGTCAGTCGTGAGGTCGCTAGGTGAATGGTAGTTAGGTCAATGTATTCAGCGATTAAGAGAGCCTATGGTTGCTAGTTTGTGAAATCAACTGGTTAGCCCTGAGGTTTGTCTGTGCACCCAATAACATGCTGACAAGTGGTGCTCCCTGGTCCATATTGTGGGTCCCGTAGTTTGAAGAGGAAATGTGACATAAAAGGATTAAAAAATTCAGATTTGAAGTCTCACGTGACATTTCAAGTTGAATAAAAATCAAAATTAAAAGTATTAATTCCTATAGTCTGCACTATATGGAATAAATTCAAAAATCAAAATGCAGGCCTGGAGATGGAAAATGGCTACCCGTGGCTTCATTTTTGGGCCAAATATGAAGTGTTATATATCATCAGAAAGGTGAGACAATGAGGATTTCATTTTCAGAATCAGATTTGATGTAGGTCTTGTTGGTTTCCAGATATTTTCAGTTGAATGAAAAAAGGGCTGAGTAGATATTTTGGAAATATCTGAGTTTGTTGAATCTAGTGATTCACAGTTTGTTTGAGCAGAGGATAGGTGCTTTCAGGAGAGAATGATGCAGATCGGATCTTCAGCTCAGAGGGGTGATTCAGCAGATGAGCAATCTGACAAGTGTCCTCATATGATTCCTTTGGAATGTTCTCCTCCTCCTTATTCTGCACTTCTTTTTGTGTATAGGGTTCCCTCTCGGTTCCATCTTGGTTTTGAATTTTGGTTCTCCCAGGGAGAAATCCAATGTAAGTTCCATTAATGCAAGCTTGGTTCTGAATTTATTGTTTTAGCCTAAGTGTAATATTAATTTGAGTGTACTGAAACAGGTTTTATCAATGAAATATGACTGGAATCTCATTGCAAGTATTATGATGTCTCTATGTGTTTTGGAAGTTCTTATGAATTGGATTTGTAAGGCAATCTCCAATTTGTTGTTTACAAGGTAGACTATGAGTTTTTCCATAAGTTTCCTTCAAGGAAGGAGTAAATCTGGCTGGATAATCTCTGAGAATTTCAATAATGTATAGATTTGATGATCATGTGTTTGCAGTGAAAATGGTAGTCTGTAAGGCAGGGTATTGATTTCAGGTTTTTTTGAATTGATGAAGTTTTGTGGATGTTTTCTCAATTTGACTCCACACCCTAGGATAAGGCACTAGTTTTACACCAGACTTGCATCCAAATCTTTAAAATCAATCAACCTATTTCATTTTTTGTTTTAGTGTATGGAATGATAGATCAAGTATGATGGGCTGGAAGCCATCCCTTGATTCACTCAGAGTAGTGAATCCCTTCATAGGACATTAGTGTTCTGTCTAATCCATGTTTATACCTACCTATGATTTGTAGAGAAATTATCATTTGAGGTAGATGTTTGTAGGTGTACCCGCCTGGGTCCGTGGAGCTCAAAATGAAGAAGGAATTCATCCTTGTTAATTAGTATTTCTCTTACTAGGAAAAGAGCATCAAAAGGGAGAGATCGGGTTTATGGTCTAGTTATTTCCCCGTGTAAGAAAAATAGCTAACAAAATGGTGACTCTGCTGGGGAAGCAAAGTATTGCAGTTGCATAAGCAGTGAGGATACATTTGAGTTTCCTTATTGTTTTCAGTTGAACCCATGAGTCTAGCCAAAGTTCATGTGGGAAAAGAGTCTTCAATGTTTTAGAATTATAAAATTCATTTTTAGATCTATATATACCTGGATTTTTTGTTGTGAAAGTTTAAATATATGCAGCTCTGTTGTTGTGTGAAGTGCCCAGAATCTGAACATTTTCAGAGCGAAGATCCGTAAAAAAAAAAATTAATTCCTCTAAGAAGAGGTGGTGACTCTATGTCAGAATGAGCCCGAAATTTGAAGGTGTTCTTTAAATTTCAAATCAAAAGGTGAAGCTACATTAGCAGCAAAAAAATAAAAATCTTTCCAAGTATTTCCCCATTCATTTATAATATCTCATAAGATCCTTATTCGGTGAACAAGTCACTAAGCCAAGGAAATTCAGTATGTCTTGTGTATGCTTCTCTGTTTGAATAAGTTCAGTTGAAAAATCTATGGTGAGAAGTGTATACACTTGAAGTTGTGTCTATATGAGGTTTGTGTAGCATAAGTAAGATGTCATGTCATAGTAGTTCTACAGCTGAGATGGAAAACACTTTGGATTCAAATGTTCTTTTTGAATTTGAAATTTTGTTGCCAAGTTTTAATGAAGCTGAAATTAATAGACTGATGTCATGGCAACAAATTGAAGAGAAGATTGTCCTATTTCTGAGAACAAGAATAGGTAGAAGGAAAGATGAATCAGTCATGTTATTCTATGATAAATTTTTAGCAGCTCAAAGACAAGTAGAGATTCATGATTTGTTTAGAGAACCCTATTTAATGGACTTGTTTGTAGAGCTATGTATGCCTGAACTAGTCAATCAGTATGCAAGATTCAAAGAAAAACATTTTGCACACATTATAGAATGTCTTTCGAAAATTGAAAAGGCCAAATCTAAAAATAAATGTGAAGAGTATTCAGAAGAAATGTATAAAAATGATGCATATAGTTTAGATTGGTGTGATGAGTGCAGTGATGCTGATATTGACAATGATAGAGATCAAAATGAAGGAGATAAATTTGATAGTGATTCTTATGATTCAGTGCATAGTGATGATTCTCAATCCGGGAATGAATGTAGTTCAGAAAATGAGTATTCGGTTGGAGACTGTGAAAGCATCACTAGTTGTTTTTCCATTGATGAACATATTGATAATCATGGTGTTGACGCTCAAGATCTGATTTCATTTTCAGATTTTGATTCTCTTTATCTGATCAGAGTTTTTGTGGCAGCAGGTCCAATAATGTATTTAGTAGTTTCTCTAATGCATTGTTTGACGAGGATATGGATTCTAATCAGCCGGCCTTGTGCAAAAACTTCTATGATCAGTAGTTCCATTTAGTTTGTAATCCATTGTTTAAAGATAATGTTGAACAACCAGACTATGATGGAGCTGAAATAGTTCAAGAAATAGTTGATTCCAGTAGGTATCAATCGGATTACCAGGTTTCATCTCAGCTGGTTGAGAAAGAAGTTATCTACTATGAGCCTCATGATGTTTCAAAATATGTGCAGCAGTGTGAGTATGAGACTTTTTCTTTTGATTTGCAGTCATGTTCTGAAGATAAGGATGCATCTAAAGATTGCAATCAACATGCAAGTCTTTTTCCGCTTTGTAAAAATTAGTCTAGTATTCGATTGCCCAGTGCGGTAAATCATGACTGTGTTTCATTTTTGCAAAGTAATGACGTTAGCAAGAATAATAAATGTATGTGTGAAGAAGATCAGTATGTACAGATTGAGCTTGACACTCCATCATTTGATGCAATTGGATTTGCTAATCACATGTCCATTGATTTTCCAATGGAAGGTTTTTATCCATATGACCATGCAGATGAAAATTAGGATACTAGTTTGATTTCGGAACATGGGGAAGAGAACCTAGTTTTTGATAGAGGTAGGTGCTGATTAGTGGAGGTACTTTTCAGTTTCAGCACTAGTGGTAGTTTTATTTTAGCGGTTAGTTTTCTTTCTGTAGTTGTTTCATAGTTTGCTTTGAATAAAGGAACCAGTTTTAAGGAGCTTGTTGGAACTGGTGAAGTAAGTTTTTGAGAAGTTTGGGGTGATAAGGAGAAAGTTAGTATTTGGGGTGGTCTGCTCTTACAGAAGATTTTGGTATTCTTTTCATCATCTTGTGATCAAGCATCCACAGTCAGAGCCACTGTTGGTACCCTTAAATTTTTGAGGAATGGAACACATTAGCATGCATATGTATCCTATTTTGCTTTCAGGATGCATGTGGGAACCTGGTGTTTTCTGGGTGGTTTCATGAAAATTCTTCTGTCCATTGCCTTTCATATGTTTTAGTGGTTTATTCTGAGTCCTAAAGTTGCATTTTGAAATGGGTTTGCATCAGTTTGGTTTTAGGTGGTCTCAAGAGTCAGAATTTGTGGTGTGAAATTCACCCGGGAGGGTCACTTTGAGCCTAAATATAATAAGTCCTATTGAGTTTCATGAAAAGGTGCATTAGGGGACTTTTCATATGCATTACATGCAGCTCATGTTTCAATTTTCAAGTCATAGTGATGAGTTTTGATGGGTTTTGCATCCACTTGTTCCGGGGTGTTTTCTTAAATCTGCCTGGTGCACCTTTTCAGAATTTTGTTGGAGGCCTTGTTCATGATCTTATAAGTTACATTCTGTGATTGGTCATGAGAAATGAGTCATTTCCTTGCATTGTGAAAAACTTTTACTTTTTCCTGGTTTGTTTGTAGCTCATGATGAATCCACTGGATGAGTTTCCCAATGCGATTCCATTTGCAATTTTCACAATTTTCACTGTTTGGACAGGGTGCACTGTGCAAACTTTTGTCAATACCCTACTTTGAAGCTCTGTACTTTGTACCTAGTTTAACACCCATCATAATTGAAATTTGTCCCATGCTGCAAACCTAATAGACTACATGCCCGATGATCTTTAAGGCCCTGCCAATCCATCTAGACAGTTTTCTAGGCCATTTCTAAAACCAATTTCTGCATTTTTCACAATTTTAAATCCTGAATAATATCGAGAGGCTGAATTTGCTGATTAATTATGATTGGCCATTTGATCTTCAGGGTGAGCTGATGATGAATTTGTATTCCTTGTGTTTTGGATTTTGAAAGTTGCAACAGGTGAATTTTTAAGGCTGGTTTCGAAGGCCACTTGTGCAGATTGACTTGAACAAGATAAAGTTTTCAGATTGATCACTTTTCTGGGATAATAAATTTTTGTCTGAGATTTGTTTTCAAGAACCAATTGTGGAATTATTCTTATGGCGTGTAAATGTGCTACTTGATTTGGTGGCGAAGTCTAAAAGCATATCTTTCTATTTTTGCAAACAACCAATTCGATTGAAGTCTAAGTTGATTCAACATTTCACACGTATACTTTTTCTGAAATGCCAGAGTTTGACCTGTTGCATCTTGCACAAAAACAAGAAAGATTACGTTCAGTGCAAGAGTTTAGGTTTGCCAAGATTTTTCTAGTTTGCTACTAATTTTACAATGAAAATGGAAAATCTGGTAGAATATGAAGATAGCGAGGAAGAGGGAGAATTTGCCAAAAAAGATAGCCTTCAAATTTGCCAAGTCTTACCTCTAAGACAAATAGCACCTGAAAAAAGTGACAATGAAGAATTTGTTCCCAGAATTACGTGGGAAACTTTTTCTATAAATGCAACCCAGGAAAGCTCATTGAACACATCATCGAACTCTGTTAAATGGGATTTTGTAGACATGGGATATTCTTTTACCATGGTTGAAAAGGCTATTAGTATACATGGAAAAGAGAATTGGAAAGAAATAATAGAGTACCTCTTAGCTTCTAAGGTTGCTGATTATTCGTTAGATCTTGTTACTGTGAATTCAACTGTTGATTCTGAGAGATTAGAGGGTGATTGTGAAACCAATTTTGGGGACAAGAAAGTTAATAGTGAAGACACATTTGCTGAACATGGGGAACCCCAGGAAGATGGATCAAAAGATATAAAGATAGATTATGTCATAGCCTTTTTGTTGGAAATGGGCTATGCTGAGAAAGAAGTCTCTTCCACATAGTCTCTTCATGCGTAGTATTGTGTGCCTTGTGCAAAAGACAGGCCAGCGTGTGAGGAAACATGCTTGGAAGCATTGTTCTTGTCACATCTACGCATATTTTGAGCTTTGCACAATGTTAGTGAAGGTAACCAAATGCCAATGAGTTGGGCACTAAAGTTTATTTGAAGAGGCGTGTTTTGCTAGAGGGTATTGGCACGGTTTTGAAAATGCCAAATGTGGCCGGTATTTGAAATAGAGAGGCTGCCAACATTTTAGGGATAGGTGCAGCCTGGGAAGAAGCCTCATGCTAATAGGCATTAACCGAGAGGCTGCCAGTCGATGGTATTGAAAGGATCGACTGACTAGCACTTGATAAAAGAGTTTGTGAGTAGCAGCACGCTTTCTTGTGTTTAAATGGAAGCTCAATCCCACTTCAATGTGATCAACACATGCCTTTTGAATCGGTCTATGGAGATGGCCTGCACAATAGAATGAAAGAAGGCCAGTGTTAGTAAGAGGATCACCAGCATATATTGGAGGATAGTGGATTAGATGTGGACTTGTGAAAGAAAGAGGATCTCAGGCATTTGGAATGTATAAACTAGGTTTGTCCCACATTCGCGAAGGGTTGGGATTTTCTATTGTTTAAATGCACTAGCACTCCATTATGTTGTAAACAAGAAGCCATAGAGGCTATTGGTGGGCCACTTTGCTTGTAGGCTTAGTGTGCGGCGGGGCCCATGTTATTTTGAAACAAAGCATTGAAGAAGCTTTAAAAAACTTTAAAACAATAGTCCCACATTCATCCGGAATGGGGTGTTTGAAGAATTTAAAAGAAAATCCACAAACATACAAAGTAAGTTGAAATGGAGGAGGCTCTTCCCACGCAGGCTTGTCTAATCAGCTCGGTTTCCATGTCTGCGCCTAGGAAGAGATAAATTTTGCAAAGGTCAACATGTGGTATCCATTCGCAAGTTTTCTATATTAAACTGACAGTCAAGCAAAGTTTTCATGATTCAGAGGTAGCAGTTAGTCGCATGTTCACGTAATGTCTGACGGTTAAAGGCTATGATTCTGAGATCACGAGAATGAATAGTCACCAATTCTCCAAATAGTTGACGGCTAGGTGAAAACATTTTGCAAATAGGAGAATGTGCATTATCGCCAGTTCACCAAATAGCTAGTGGTCAAAGGCTAATATTTCACGATTCTGAGAATAGTCAGTCGTGAGGTCACTAGGTGAATGGTGGTTAGGTCAATGTATTTAGTGATTAAGAGAGCCTATGGTCGCTATTTCGCCAAATCAACTGGTTAGCCCTGAGGTTTGTCTATGCACCCAATAACATGCTAACAAGTGGTGCTCCCTGGTGCATATTGTGGGTCCCGTAGTTTGAAGAGGAAATGTGACATAAAAGGATTAAAAAATTTAGATTTGAAGACTCACGTGACATTTCAAGTTCAATAAAAATCAAAATTAAAAGTATTAATTCCTATAGTCTGCACTATATGGAATAAATTCAAAAATCAAAATGTAGGCCTGGAGATGGAAAATGGCTGCCCGACGCTTCATTTTTGGGCCAAATATGAAGTGTTATATATCGTCAGAAAGGTGAGACAATGAGGATTTCATTTTTGGAATCAGATTTGATGCAGGTCCTATTGGTTTCCATATATTTGTAGTTGAATGAAATAGGGGCTGAGGAGATATTTTGGAAATATCTGAGTTTGTTGAATCTGGCGATTCACAGTTTGTTTGAGCAGAGGACAGGTGCTTTCAGGAGAGAATGATGCAGATAAGATCTTCAGTTCAGAGGGGTGATTCAGCAGATGAGCAATCTGATAAGTGTCCTCATATGATTCCTTTGGAATGTTCTCCCCCTCCTTATTCTACACTTCTTTCTGTGTATGGGGTTCCCTCTCAGTTCCATCTCGGTTCCATTAATGCAAGCTTGGTTCTAAATTTACTATTTTAGCCTAAGTGTAATGTTAATTTGAGTGTACTGAAATAGGTTTTATCAATGAAATATGACTGGAATCTCATTGCAAGTATTATGATGTCTCTTTGTGTTTTGGAAGTTCTTATGAATTGGATTTGGAAGACAATGTCCAATTTGTCATTTACAAGGTAGATTGTGAGTTTGTCCATAAGTTTCCTTCAAGGAAGGAGTAAATCTAGCTAGATAATATCTATGAATTTCAATAATGTATAGATTTGATGATCATGTGTTTGCAGTGAAAATGGTAGTCTGTAAGGCAAGGTATTGATTTCAGATGTTTTTGAATTCATGAAGATTTGTGGATGTTTTCTCAATTTGTCTCTGCACCCTAGGATAAGGCAATAGTTTTACACCAGACTTGCATCCAAATCTTTAAAATCAATCAACCTATTTTCTTTTCTATTTTAGAGTATGGAATGATAGATCAAGTATGATGGGCTGGAAGCCATCCCCTGATTCACTCAGAGTAGTGAATCCCTTCACAGGACATTAGTGTTCTATATAATCCATGTTTATACCTACCTATGATTTTTAGAGAAATTATCATTTGAGGTAGATGTTCATAGGTGTACCCACCTAGATCCATGTAGCCCGAAGTGAAGAAGGAATTCATCCTTGTTAATTAGTATTTCTCTTTCTAGGAAAAGAGCATCAAAAGGGAGAGATCAGGTTTATGGTCTAGTTATTTCCCCCTGCAAGAAAAATAGCTAACACATTTAATGCACAAAAGATTGAGTGGGAATATAAAAGATTCTATAAATACACAGGAAATAGAGTTCATTGTTACATTGCAATTTTTAAAGAGCTGAGATTTCACAGAGAAGAGTTTGAGCTAAATATTTTCAGAAGGATTCAAGACTATAGTTGAACAAACTGACATCACTCTTTGAGGACATCGAGTAAGTTCATCGTACAACTTGTTAACCTATTTGCTAGCCAATACCCTAAATATTTTTGGCATCTACATTGACCACTGGAAAATCATAAAGTATTGAGGAGGAAGTAAATCTAATTGTTAGGGCAAATTTTAACGAATCAAAGTTCAAGCCATAGCCCAAGATCACATCATAGACAAATTCAATGGGCACTTTCTCTAGCATACTGGATAGGGTTTTATTGACTGAAGATGTTAGAGCATATATCCACTACAAGATTGGAGAAGTTGGAGACTATGAAACTATTGCAGCATTCCAACAAGTCTGTGGCATTGATGGAAGATTGAAACTAGAATACAAGAAGATTGAGGAATCAGGGTTATCGTGTATCACATATTATCTGCAATCATTTAAAATAGATTGGATTAGAATCATTTTGAGGGGATATCATGATGGAAAATTTTGGCTTGTTAAACCTATTGAGGTCACTAAGAAAATCATAAGTTGGGATTCTAGCTTCCCTACAACCAACAAGGAAAAAATGTTTCGTAGCTCGTCAAGACTAGATGTTGAGAAGAATACTAGAGCTCAATGGGATGGAAGAGCATTGAAAATTTCTACAATCAAAGACCCAGTAGTTAAGTTCATAGCATGTGATTGGGTACAAAATATTCCAATCAAGTAGACTCAATAGCATACCCTGTAGTGCAGTAGACATGGCACACAAAATCATGAAGAAAGAACACCAACTAGATCTTGCCAAAATACTACTACACCATCTACAGGAAAACATGAAGATTATAAGAACAAAGAAGTCTAACACCTATAATTTTGGATCACTACTCATGTGTATATTTTTCTTTCTACAAAAGTATGTACCTAGTATTAGTAAAGTAAATTGGCAAATAGACAAACTGATAACTACACAAATTAGTGAGATGATGAACAATTTAGGAGATAATCTAAATAAGGAATTTGATGCATACTTCAAAGAATTTCAAACTAAAATGCATCAAAAAAGAAGAATTCCAAGGGAATTAGTGGACAAATTTGAGAATGATATATGTTTTGTAGTCATTACAGATTATTCAAAGATAAAGGTTGTTGAACCTAGAACAAAATGGCTGGCACCAATGGTGTTGGAGCTCTAAATTTTTGGCAAAATTTGGAGTCCTATATAGTGATAAAACCCTAAAAAATGGCCTCTTAAACTCCATGCCCAATAATTAATGATGGAGTACATGAAATGGGATAAAATATTACATTAATTTTCAATTAAAAAGTTGAGATATTATGGAAGGAAGCTCTATGACAAGAACAATCAAAATTCTATGATCAAAGCCTTTAGAAAATGCTAGAATTTCGACCTGTTGCAAAGATGATATCGACAAAGGTAGAAGATGGTCGAATTTTAAAAATCTAAAAAAGACCTAGTTCGGGAAATCAAATTTCTTATCTCCAATAAAAATCTTAGCTTCCCATGAGCTGTTTTAGTTTTTCAACCAAGCCCAAATCCAAAAGTTAGGTAGTTATTTTTTAGTTAGTTTATCATTTTTTCAAAACAATTTGTAATAAAGGTGTGTCTTTTCACCCTAAAAAGGTGTGAAAGCCACTCAAACATGTATATATACATAATATAAAATGTAAAGAGAGACAATACAATACAAGATATATTTTCATAGGATATAATTCAATCAAAACTACAATATGAACTCCAATGTACTATTTTTTCAACATTAATAAAGATAAGTGCTCTTCTTTTTTATTTGTGGTTATAAGTTATATGTTTTCAATTAGTCTTTCAAATTACTCTATGAACCAAGGTATCCTACTATGTTATTCTATTTGATGCATTCATTTATGACTATTTTTTACAATTTGAATAATGGTAGCATGGTCTGAGAACCTGTTACTATTTCCTTTTGGGCTCTTAAGTTGGGTTAAAACCACAGGACCTATTGTATAAGTTGTTTTAAATTTTGTTTCAATAGAAGCTTGTAGGATGATGGTCTCACTTTATAGGAGTCAGTTACCTTAAAACCATCTCTAATTGTATGTAGGATTGAAAGTTTTATGCCTCTATAGCCCAAGTATTTAGAAGGCATTGATCTAACTATAATTTGAAAATTGTCATTTGGTTCATACTTTGTGGTTTGTAGATTATATAATCATTATTTCAAAAATATTACTTTTGAGTTTAGTTTAATCCACTTTAGTCAAGATTTATAGAATAGAGATTATCAGAGGATTTGTTTCTTTCCTCCAAGGATCATTCACCACCTTGGGAGGAACTTTGTTTATTTATGTACGCAGTTGTGCAACATAGAGAATTTGATAGTTTAAAGTGAATTTAGGCCCACCAGCCTTGGCTTGATTAAGCCAGAATTGTAGAGGTATTAGTGTGTACTTGTTAGCTAGCCAAAAGTGATCCATTATTTTTGGGCACCAACAAATTGGTGACTCTACCGGGGAAGAGTTTCTCACAATATATATTGTGAGGTTACCTAGAATTTTAGATTTCGCAGATCAGAATTAGAAAGTAGTTATAGTAGTTTGTTTGGAAGCACACTCTACTAGAAGAAAGAACCCAGAAGCAAGACATTCCTTGAATGAGGTGGTGACTCTATTCAATAAAGTATTTCAATCAGTGACTCTACTGAGGAAGAAGACCCAGAAGGAGATAAGTAAAGTTTGCCTCTTTGAAAGAGGTGGTGACTCTATTGTCAAGAACCTAATTTATAAAGAAACAAGTTACGACCAATTTAGATATTCAGAATGTATGAGAATAAACAACCATTTCAAAAAAAACCATTTATTCTATATGGTATCAAGCCATTGGATCTCAAGGGTTTCCAATGTATTCCTTTTAAGTTACTCCCTAAGTTTTCACAGCTTGTACCAAAGTTCCATGGAGAATGGGATGAATCAGTAGTTCAACATTTGGATGCATTTTATGCTTTTATAGAGAACCATGAGATTTTTGTAGAAGATCAGGAAATGAAACTATTTGTCAAGACATTAGAAGATAATGCAAGAGAGGCATATGAATCATTACCTACACAAAGTATTTCATCTTGGAAAGAATTTGAACAATGGTTTCTATATGAATCCCATGATGCAAGCAATGAAGATAAGATGTGTTATGAACAGTGTGAAGACCAAAGTTTCATCATGCAGGAGGATCATAGTATGTCTCTACTTGATGCATTTTTTAGTTTGGAAAGATTTGAAGGGGAGTCTTGTGCACACTTATTCTTGAGGATGGCAGATATTTATCGGAGGATACCTATAACAATTATGCCTTCACAAAAAGAATTAATGAGAAAGGTCAAAAACTTGAGAATCTCACTAGATGACCATGATCTAAAGATTCTTGTTAAGATATTAGAAGTAGATAGTGAGGATAGAGAAGAGGAGTCTTATGATCAAATGGAACAAGGACTTGTGTTTGATGGAAATCTCAGTGATGATGAAGAAGACCCAAATAATATATCCTCTTTGGACGCATTTTTGAACTTAGAGAAACAAGAGGAAGAATCTATAGTACAATTCTTCCTATGGGTGTTTCATATCTATCAAGAAATACCTTCAGAATGCAAACCTCCATCTTCTGATCTTTTAAACAAAATGCAAGAACTAGGTCTTTTATATGATTATTAGTTCCTTACCTTTCTCGAACTTATGAATAATGAACTAGTTGCAAAGGAGAAAGAGTGCAAAACTCAAATAACATATGAGTTAAGTGAGGTTTCATATTTTGATGGAAAAGATTCTTTTGGACAGTCTGAGGAAAATGTTTTCCATGATGATACTTGTATGATGTCAAACATCAGTGAATATGAAAATGAGGAAGAGGATCTTCTCCATGTAGAAGAGATTTCAGCTTTATTAGACATAGAATACCAAAGACACACTGAGAAGAATGGTCCAAATTTTTTCTCAATCCACCATGGAAAGGAGGTAGAGGGATCAACCCATATTCAAGAGAAATCAAATTGTGGAGATGAAATAGAACTGCATGAACAGGAGGAAGTTTCAAGAGATAATGTCAATGAAGATGTTAGTCTTGTTGATGAAAAACTTGATGATCAAAATGAAAATTCTCATGAATGTATGTCTGAATTATCCATGTTCCTAAATCCATTGTTTGAAGAGGAAGTAGATGAAGATATGTCTGATTTCTCTATGTTATCGAATCCCTTGTTTGAAGAGGATCCTTTATGGAAGGGAATCCATCAACATCATAATGAAGATAACAATCCTAATTTTAAATTTGATGAAACTCATGAAGTGCATTCAGAGGGTGAGATATCTTGGAGTTCATCCTTTGATCCAAAGGTACACCAAACATATGAAGATGAGATGGAATCACCTAGACATGATGAAGAGAATGTGTTGAAGCATAGTTCTAAGAAATGTCCTAGCTGATCAAACTCTTGGTGAGAGAGAGTTTGTACTTCTTGAAGATAAGCTACTCTCAAAGCCTTTTGGTGATGAGAAAAAATATCCAAAATATAGAGATGGGATAGATTGTGAACAAGAAGGTATCCAAAAAAAGAAGACTAACCTAGAGGTTTGTATGATTAACCAAAATCTTTTATTCAGCAAGGATTACAATAGACTTGATGATTTCTCAAGGGCTGAATATAGATTGGATGTCAAAGATCATATTGATGAAGCGATGAGAATTGTCTATAAGGATGACATGTGTAATGCAGCAAGGTTAAAAGTGTTACATGATCAAAATCAAGTGTTTGATAGAGGAAAGGATCAATGTTCAATTTGGGGGGGCCTGGGGCCACCCAATTTTACTTCACATCATATTAGTATGGATACTTGGTCTTCTTCTCTAGAGATAGTTGGAATCTTGCTATGCTCACATGGATCATACGTCCCCAGAAAGAGCCTGTTGGAGCTCTAAATTTTTGGCAAACTTTGGAGTCCTATATAATGATAAAACCCTAAAAAATGGCCTCTTAAATTCCATGCCCAATAATTAATGATGGAGTACATGAAATGGGATAAAATATTATAGTAATTTTCAATTAAAAAGTTGAGATATTATGGAAGGAAGCTATGTGACAAGAACAATCAAAATTCTATGATCAAAGCCTTCAGAAAATGCTGGAATTTCGACCTATTGTAAAGATGATGTTGACAGAGGTAGAAAATGGTCAAATTTTAAAAATCTAAAAAAGACCCAGTTCGGGAAATCAAATTTCCTATCTCTATTAAAATCTTAGCTTTCCATGAGGTGTTTTTGTTTTTCAACCAAGCCCAAATTCAAAAGTTAGGTAGTGATTTTTTAGTTAGTTTATCATTTTTTCATAACAATTTGTAATAAGGGTGTGTCTTTTCACCCTAAAGAGGTGTGAAAGCCACTCAAACATGTATATATACATAATGTAAAATGTAAAGAGAGAAAATACAATACAATATATGTTTTTGTAGGATATAATTCGATCAAAACTACAATATGAACTCTAATGTACTATTTTTTTCAATATTAATAAAGATAAGTGCTCTTCTTTTTTATTTGTGGTCATAAGTTATATGTTTTTAATTAGTCTTTTAGATTACTCTATGAACCAGGGTATCCTGCTGTGTTTTTCTATTTGATGCATTCATTTATGACTAATTTGTAGAATTTGAATAATGGTAGCATGGTCTGAGAACTTGTTACTGTTTCCTTTCGGGCTCTTAATATCTGATTTATGAAAACCAGATTACAATACCTGGTGTGATACCTGCAGTATTGTAGAATTCAACACGAAAATTGAGAACAACAAGATTGCAAACCAAAAAAAAATTGTCTCCATTCTATTCAAAATTGGAGTTTATACAAGTCGGATGGATCCCAAGGGTCACACACATCCCTTGGAATTGAAATGAAGAGTCATCATAATGTTTATTACAATTAAACTATTAAAACTATCAAAATTTATCAAAAAACTAAATATAAAATTTAGGTCCACTTGGAGAAGGCATAACTTTCTCGTCCTAGCTCCGAATTACAAACCATTTGATGCGTTGGAAAGGTATTCAAATAATCTTGAACGAAATTTTGGAAACATCGATGTCCCGTCATGTTTTCGGGCAGCATATTTTCCCAGAAATGCACCGAAGACCCTCAAAATTGCAATTTACTAAAACATATGAAATTTTGGAAAAATTAGATTTCAGTATTTTCCCACTTTAATCCCGATCACTTAAGTTGGGTTAAAAACCATAGGACCTATTGTATAAGTTGTTTTAAATTTTGTTTCAATAGAAGCCTGTAGGATGATGGTCTTGCTTTATAGGAGTGAGTTACCTTAAAACCATCTCTGATTGTATGTAGGATTGAAAGTTTTATGACTCTATAGCCCAAGTATTTAGAATGTACTAATCTAACTATAATTTGGAAATTGTCATTTGGTTCATACTTTTTGGTTTGTAGATTATATAATCATTATTTCAAAAATATTACTTTTGAGTCCTTAGTTTAATCCACTTTAGTCAAGATTTATAGAGTAGTGATTATTAGAGGATTTTTTTCTTTCCTCCAAGGATCATTCACCACCTTGGGAGGAACTTTGTTTATTTATGTACGCAATTGTGCAACATAGAGAATTTGATAGTTTAAAGTGAATTTAGGCCTACTAGCCTTGGCTTGATTAAGCCAGAATTGTAGAGGTATTAGTGTGTACCTGTCAGTTGGCCAAAAGTGATCCATCATTTTTGGGCACCAACAAATGGGATATGAGATGAACCATGATTTTTTTTTGAAATCTATTAATGCACTACTTGCATTACCAAAAGATCCCACTACCACTAGGTTTGGCACATATGATGAGGCCAAATCAAGAATCACTACAGACATAGAGATTGGGAAAATGTCTAGAAGGGCAAAGGAAATGAAGAAAGACCTTATTGCAAAATTTGGAGATGTATCTGACTCATCTGAGGAGTCACCGGTTGAAGTAGCAACTGAAGATTAGTTACAGTTGGCTGACAAACCATATGATAGTGAGGCAATCGAGTCTAAAGAAGAGAAAGATCCCACACCGGTTCCTCCTACCAAAGTTCAATAGGAAAAGTAGTTACCAATACAAGAAGGTATGAAGACATGGTCATCAACTACAACCTCATCACCTCCAAAGAAAAGGCCAGTGAAAATTACTAAACCAAGGGAAGCTACACCAACCAGAACCTATGCGAAGAGAAGAGGTAAACCTATAGCTGAGGCACCAAAGAAAAGGAAAATTAATAAGAAGTAAGGAAGACATTGAGGAGACAGACAAAGAAGATAACATCAACTAATTTAAGGTGGTCAGCAACAAGGATTGAACAATAGACAACATTATTGAAGACATCATTGAGCATGGAGACCTTGTTGATCTAGAAATAGGTAAATTTGACAAGATGCCAACTGAGGATCAAACCAAGCTAGAAGAGGCTATCATCCAAATGATGATAAAATTCAAGAAAGTTCCAATGGAATTTGTATGTTCATTACCAAAGGCATTTGATGATAAGATAAATGAAAAGTGGGCTATTGCACTAGAAACCAAGAAAAGAAAGAGAGAGAGAGATCTTTAGTTTGGGAAGCTCCACACCTAAGCTATGTAGAAGTTAATGAATACATGGTAAAGTATCAACCAAGATTTATGATAAAGAATAGAGCCATGATGATAATGGATGAAAATGTTGCAGATATGGATATCACAAGTGATTCCTTATGGACATCAATTCTTAAAGATGAAGACAAAGCTAAGCAAAAAGCATTCCTAAACCTGTCTAAGAAGAGACAAAGTTCCAAAGGTAAAAGTATTTATATAGATGATGACAAAGGAAAGAAGTCTAAGGACACTGGTATATCAATTACTAAGGTAATTGATATCACTGAGAAATAGGAAGAAATAATAATTTCATAGGATGCACCAGATCAAGTAAAGATCCACATGCAGAAGAAAACTGATGATGATGTACTCATTGAGGACATCACAAATGGTGATCCTGATGATAAGGATGATGAAGATGTGAACATTGCACCTAACCAAGATGAATCACTAGACACTAAATGCATATTTACATCACTACCAGGTGAACTCCATGTACTTGCTAAAGCAACTAAAATAATTTCACATGTACAATGCGATGACTCGCATCCTGAGCAAAACAAGGACACAACAAGAACATAAGAACCTAAGCAACCTGCAAATACAAATGAGCCTGACAAAACAAAGACACCTTATATAGACACAAAAGGAATAGATGACACAAAGGAAACCAAGGTGACCCCACTTGACACTACAACCGAGACTCCCACACCATCAACTGGGACTACAGCAACCAAGGAGTAGAAAAAGGAGGAAAGTGTGTCAACTGGGAAAGATACTCCAAAGAGTGGAGATAATACTATTGATGTATTTGATAAGAAATCACCTCCCACACTAGAGAAGAAAAAGAAGAAGAAAGGAAAAGGGCCGGTCACTCTAGATGAAGTGATAGTTATACCTAAGTGTGACTCGAGGACTCTAAGCCCCAAAGAATTGAGTAAATATGGGGAGCTATGTTCAAGGAAGGTGACATAAGAGAAGTTGAAGTGAGAGCACAAACACAAAGAAGTAATAATTGATGTGAGGGATATTCTACAATAGGTAGTACCTAAGGTAAATATTGATGAGGATACTCCTATCATAGATCAATGCCCCAGATACTGATATAGATAAATGAAATGAAGAAAGAGTAGAATCCAGGATACAACATAAACAAGTAGAGAAAATTAGCCAAGAAGTGGCACACAAGAAGGTCAAATTATCTGAGGTACTCACTGAGATAAAAAAATCTCACTTAAATAATTTGTCAATACTTAATAAAGCTTTGTACTTCAGACACCTTCACTATTGAAGTTAGTGAAAAGATAAAAGGGCTGGAAGCCAAAATAAAGATAAGTACGAGTGCTACTATAATTGATCCAAAGGCTTTCACAAAGCATATTCATCAAGTTCAGGAACTCAGGTGGTTGATAGAAGACTAAAGGAAACAAGAAGAGCACATCACCAATCAGGTCATAGAGTTGCAAACAAAACTCATTCCATACTTGAAAATTTTTGAGGCACATATTGTCAAAGCAGAACAACTAGTTACAACACGAGACATTTCGGTGTCAGATAACATATTTGACATGCATGCACAAGTCGGTCTTGAGCACATTTCTCTCACCAACTTGAAAGAGGAGTGGGAAAACCTCTTGGAGTCATTAAAGAAAACTCACCAGCACATTTTTGACAAGATGTGAGTATATCTTATTTTTTTTATTTGGCATTACTATCAAAAAGGAGGAAAATAATGTATGTCTTTATGCCAAATATGTACATAGAATATGAGTACGTATACTACACACTACCAGGAGCATACACTGAGGGGGAGTTAAGCTGAGAGTAAGAGTAAAGTAAATAAGAATTTTTATATGTATATGTATATGGCGGAGATATAAGGTATTAAGAAAATTTTGTCTATATACATTAAAGAGTTTTGATACTAATGCCAAAGGGGGAGATTGTTATCTCTATTGAGAATTTAAGGTTGTCATTAGTATCAAAGGTGATCATTGAAATTGATCAGTCACTTACAATGAGCAAGTCGGTAACCAGAAGCAAGAAAGACTAGTCAGTAAAGCATACACACTGAGTGCTACACAGTTTACCGAGCAACAGCATCACTAACACTAACACCAAGAGACAGTAAACATCGAGCATTAGTATACACCAAGCAATTTATATAGTGTTTATCGATGATCACAAAAAATGGCATAGTAATCAGTAAAGGCACATTCTTCTATGAAAATGGTTACAATAGATCGTAAAATGGTTTGCCAAGATCAAGGAACTTTTAATGTTATGATATTCATTAAATGCAATGTATATCTTTTTGTAATATTTGATCTAGGATATTTTACACCATAGATCTTAGGGTTATGACTATGTTTTGTAACTTAATTTTTGTTTAAAGAGGCAAAAATAGAACACTATATATTTGTGTGTTTCGCATCATTTTTGGTGTAAAATGATATATGAATCATGGAGCACTTGAAGCAATTGCCTAACTTCAAGTCTATCAGTTAACAGAGTAGAATAGAGTACAGAGGAAATTAGATTGAGCAGAATTAGAGAAGGCTACCGAGCATTATAGAGTAGACATTCACCATAGTTGAAGGTGATATTTTTTTAGTACTTATTGATCTGTATCAGACAATCAAGTTGTCAATTAGCAAATAAATTACCTATTGCTTTCTAACAATGTAATAGAGTTTTGGATAAAATCTCTTAACCGAGTAGACCTAACAGTCTTATGTAAATCTCTTAACCAAATGCACACTTCATTAGTGTTGTTAAAATCCTATAACTAGGTAGATCTAGCTGGTCTAACATGTTACTCCTAATAGGGTAAGGTCACCAAAAGTGATCAAAACTTGTAGCCCTAACAAGAAAACCTTTTCTATCTGCAGTAGTGAAGAATTTTTGGGTGTCATGCCCACTATAGTTTTTACCTTCTAACAAGGGTTTTTGCATTACCAAAATACTTGTGTTATGTGATTTCTATTTGGATTTTATGTTTTTTACTTTCTAGGTTAAATGAATGATTGATACATACAATTTGATACAAGTTATCTTGGTTGGTTATCACTAATTTTCAAAAAGGTTTACAAGTTAATTTTTAGAGGTACTGATTCACCCCTCCCCTCTTAGTACTAATCTCTCCTAATTCCAATAGATAGATAAAGGAGAGATAAGTAGTGTTAAAGCTAAGGATTTTTCAGAACATTTGAAGAACATCCATGAGGAGGTGAGAAAGTACATTACCAAGATGAATGCATAGTATAAGGCTAAGGAAAATGAGAAAAGGAGGCATAAGGAATTTTAGGTTGGCGATGAAGTCATGGTTCATTTGTGGAAGGAAATATTTCTAGTAGGTACATATAAAAAGTTGAAAATGAAGAAGTTTGGGCCATGTAAGATACTGAAAAAGAATGATTCAGGGAATGCCTATGAGGTGGAATTGCCTACTAAGATGAACATTTCACTACTATTTAACATTTCATATCTAATAGAGTATCATGAAGGGTTATTGAAGATGAGGTTACATAAGCACAATGAAGTATTCTAGCAACTACTTCAGCTACCAGGGAGATTGAGGATATACTGGATAGTTGTATTGGTAGAAGCACAAGAAAAAAGACATATGAAGAATATCTAGTCAAATGGAGAGGACAACCTGTAGATTATTCATCATGGCTGACAAGGGAGGAGGTTAACCATCTTGGTTTTCCTCTACACATCTAAGATGTCATAGGGTCACTTCTCAAATTACCTTAGGTGTCTAATGCAGGAGCATCCTAGGTATAAGGGAAATCTTACATCACCCAAAAAAATTTATGGTTTCTTTTTAATAAAGGCTATCTTGTTCAAAGCTTCTATTTATGGAAACTTACTATTTTTAGTCAGTTGGTCATACAGGCTCATAATGTTTTGATATCCTAGGTAGAGGTTCATCTTAGTCATATCAATCTACTAGTTGAGTTTCATTGCCATATCATCTATATTAATGAAGTTATTGAGGTTTCTACGTACAAAATATTTTATCTCAATTTTGAAGGTCTTAGAGGCCTCGAATCGTAATCAAACCCTGGCTAGTTGGAGCTTTCATCAATTAAGCACTATAGATCAGGCCCTCCCATTTCTGAAAAGTGGTTATACTATCCAAATGGAGCTACAATGAAAAATTTATGGCCTCCAAAAGTTGGGCTACCTAAAAATATAATTTGTAATTATTTTGAGCTGACCCTAATGTAATAATTATGAAAAATAAAAATAATTCTAGGGGTAGTCAGCCTTAATGGCTAAATTTTTGGAACCTTCTCGGGTAGTGGAAAATTGCCTATATAAGGAAGGCCCATAGTGTTTTCTAGGGAAGTTCTGGGTTGTGATTTGAATTTGTCTTACAAAATATTGTAAGGAAAATGCCCACGTGGCTTTGCATATTGTAATTCTAAAACTTTGTAATTCTACACTTGTGGAGATAATAAGAAGCCCATTTGTTATTCTTGCTAATTGTTGTTATTTCTCTATTTCTGTTATGTGAATGTGGTATTAAGGGGAAAACCTTTCATCAAATGGTTAGTGATGGATTTAATGCAATTATATGATAACATTATGATTTAATGATTAATGTATGGACTAGTGTTAGAATGAATACACCTAGTAAAATAATAAATCATAGTTAATGCAATTTAAAAATAATAATATGCTATGCTTATGCAATTAATCTAATGGATGCAAACTAACTTAATGAATAAAAAATACTCTAGTGAAACTGAATGATTAATGAGCAATATAATGCACTTATTCTAATTAATGCAATTTAATAAATAATGTAAGAGGCCCTAAATGAATGCAACCTAATGCAATAAATGGTGTTAATGTAATCTAATGATATGAACTTTACTAATACAATCTAATGATTAAAAATGATGGTTAATGAAATCTAATGAAATGGACTATAATGAATACAACCTAATGCAACGAACAATAATGATTGCAACCTAATGCAACTAAGATGCTTTTAATTTATTATGCAATAAACAATGTAATTTAATCTAATGCACTTGAATCTATGATGCAAATTTGATTTTGGTTTTTTGATTTCCAACACATTTGATCACATAAAATAATGATGAAACTTTCAATTTTAGTTTAACTCCGCCCCCTTTTATATTCAATAACCAGTTTTTGAGAAAAGAATCCATGCAAACAAAATGCATTTAATCTAGTATGTGTGTGCTATAAATGTGTCACACTTCTATGAATCATTACATTCAAGAACACTCAAGAATGAGGTCTCAAAAATCGATCCATAGCTCCCTAGGCATGGAGTGCAAGGGTTTTTAAGAATGCTCTCAGCTAGAGCTATTAAGCCAATAACCTTGCTAGTAAACCATGCAACGGGAGATTCAAATAAAGACAAGGGCAAGAATGCCAATATCCTCAAGAATCAAATGAGAATGTAATGCAATGCTATGCTAGAAATGGAAATGCAAGCTAAGCTATGAAAATGAAAGATGCAAGTATTACAAAGCCTCCTAGTTAAGCTAGATGAATTAATCTAAAGTATAAAAGAAATCTAAGCTAAGTATGAAACTATGAATGCCATGACAATGCAAGAAATGAAACTATGATAACATGTAGATGCAAAAGCCAAGAATGCTCCAAACCTTCAAAAGCTCCAAAGTGTACCTAGAAAACCTATAGCATAACAATAGCATGAAAGAGATGGATATGAAAATGAAGAAGAGAGCTCTCCTTTTATAAGAAATGAAAAGGAATGGACCATGGAGATTAAGAGGCAAAAGATTTAATCAATGGTGGAGCATCAAAGAGGAGCAATCCATGTGCACAAGTATCCTCCAATAGAAAAATAAGAGTTGACTTTTGTGTCCATATGAGACAAAAAGTACTTTTTCCCTTTTTATAAAATAAGCATAATGCTTTATTTGTGCAACTTAGGATAAGAGGAAAAGTGGGGGCTTTTTATTTATTTAAAAGGGGAGGAAATATTCCTTTTAAATAAATAAAAACTTAGGATAAAATGGTTAGCCCATAGAAAATAATTGAATAAATGATAGAACTAGGATTTGATCAAGAATAAGCAATTTATGATTTAGAAAAAGGGGCTAATAGTCTAGGTGCCCATTTTTAGGTGTATACATTTGCCCCTCTTTGACTAATGTGTGATCGATTTGGGAACACATTACGTCAAAGAATAGATCAGCCAAGAAGGCAAGAGATAGCCAAGAAGGCAAGCAATAGCGTTCTGACTCCAAAGAATGAAGTGCAGAAAAAAATAGCAAATCCTGCATGGTCAGCCTGGTAGTGACAATACTGCACACTTAGGAAAGAGATAGCCAATAAGATATGATGTGTTTTCCCCCTCAGGATCGAAAGTGAAATCCAGGTAGAGGGAAAGCAGAAGCAAGAGCAACATGATCAAATCACTAGAAATCATAATCGAAGAAAAAGAATAGGATAACCATTAAGCAGTGATGATATGCCCCACACATGGGACACGGGGCACGAACCTATCGGTCCCTCAACCCGTAAACACCACAGAAAGAGGAAAATTTGAACTTGAGATTGAAAGTGAATGAAAGACTAGAAGTTTGAAAGAGATGGGGATGAAGAGGTGAAGAATGCCCTAGCAAAGATCAAAGGATCAAGCCTCAAAAGGTTAGCCAACTGCATGGAAGAAGGAGAAAGATGAACGTGAATTTTGGTTTCAATCCTGAAATGAATAGAAAATGATGAGATATGAAAGACAAGAAGTGAAAGACATGATCAGGAAGAAGTGAAAGGTGAGCGCAGTTGATTAACAAGTCCATGTAAGATGAAAAGGAGAGCTCTCTCTAGATGCAAGATGCAAAACTAACTAACATGAACTTAAGAATGCAAGCTACATGAAAAGTGGTTTACTTGCAAGGTTACAAAGCCAATAGACATCTAATATTCATCATTGAGCATTATTGGTAGCGTCACAAGATCATACAATACACGCTAGCATAACTATGTGGATATGAATATGATCTCTATCAGATAAAAATGTGGAAATCCCACCTAGGCATCAAAGACATGTAGGCCCAGATGACTAATGCAGTGAGATCACCTAAATTTTGATATGGTGAGATTATGCTTGTATCAAGACACATGAAAGTCAGGATAACTAGAAGCATGCACTCACAAAATAGTCAAGGATAATACCTTGTAGATCCCAATGTCAAGTGGAACAAGCATAAATGCTCATGACAGTTAGGACCAACAAAATATACCCATAAGCAGAAAAAGCAATAAAACATGTTCTCATTCCCTCAGTCTTCTAGCTATGCATCATCGAAAATGATCATAGGGGGAGAACACTCAGCAAAGAAATCATCATAGACAACACACAAAGAAATAAAGTCAAACAAATCTTAGCAAGTCAAGTGCGTGTGTGTAGGTCATAGAGTCAAACTTTGAGTATCGCATTTGCGAATGAGAAATATTGCATCATCTAGACTGCGGGTAGGATATCTGATAAGTGTTGAGAAACACTTGATGCTAGGGTAGTGTTGAAAAACACAATTGGGGTGGTGTTGAAAAACACCATTTGTGAGGTGCCTAAGAAACCCAGATGCACAAAGAGACCCAAGATAAGCTTAAAATAATGTATGCCCCCTAGACTAAGACAAGAGTCAATTCCAGGCTAGGAGAGGCAAAGCGAGAAGTGGAGCGAATGAACGCCACACAAGACCGATAGACATAGGTGCAAAGGGTCTCAAGCAGTGCCTATTTCCAGGTTTTCACCACTTGATAGATTTATTGCAATTTTTTCAGGACTTTTTTATAATTTTTTTGTATTTTTGCTACCAAGGCGCCTGTTTCTAGGTTTTCACCAAGGCACTTTTTCAATTTTTTTGATTTTTTGAAATTTTATTTTTATTTTTTTGGTGAGACATCAAAGCGCCTATTGCTAGGTTTTCACTAGGATGCTCATTTTGTCAGTACTTTTTATGCTTTTTAGGATTTTTTCAGCATCATATATGAATTTGTTTGTAATTTTTTCAGGATCATAAAGTATGTACAAAGAATGCCCCAGACAGAAATGGGCATCAAGAATCTGCTTTCGCTGATGTAGAGAACTGATAGGCCCCAGGCCCAAATGCTGCAACTGTGATCATAGGAGGTCTCAACCAGTTTGACCAATAATAACCAGCCCTAAGCAATGTCTGAGCTAGCGGAGGATCGTTAGAATGTGATCCACATATGCCACCGTGGATTTCAGCTAGCACTTTTTCTAACTCCTCTATTTCTAGACACTTAAGGAGAGTTTTACCAAGTTTTTACCAATTCAATTTATTGCTCTTTTTCTCTTTTATATGTTTTTTTTTTGCTACCAAGCCACCTATTTTCTAGGCAAGGAACTTTTCTTTCTTTTTCATTTTTTTTGTATTTTTCTCTTTTTCAATTTTATTTTTTTATCATCAAAGAACCTATTTGCTAGGTTTTCACCAAGACAACATTTTTTTTCAAGATCATTTTTCAATTTTTTTAAATTTCTTCATGCTCAATTTTCCACTCTTTTTTATTTCTTCACGATCACTATTTGTTTTTTTTTGTACTTTTCTATTTTTTTTATTTTTTTCTCCTTTTCTATTTTTTAATGTTTTTGAATTTTTTCAAGATCACTTTTGACTATACAAAATAAATAGGATGCTTCCTCGTCTGATATCCTGATACTCTTTCGCTTATACTCTTTCATCTGCTTTAGGTGTAAAATCTTTTCAAATGTATGTTGTTGATGAGTTCTTGTAGTTCCTCTCCATCACAATCAACTAACTTGTATGTACACATTCCAAAAGAAAAAGTAATAACAAAAGGACCTAACAAATTTTCTTCCCATTTTTTGTTTCTTCTCTCTTTCTGCCTGATTCTTAAGGTTTCCTCTCAATACCAAATCACCTATTTGAAATGTTCTTAGTTTGATGTGTTTATTATAATTTCTTGACATTTTGTTCGAATACACTTTGAGGTGATCAAAGGCTTGTTGTTGTCTCTCATCAATTAATTCCAACTCATATATTCTAACAACCCTATAGTCTTCCTTAGTTAAAAAAACATGTAATGAAACTCTTAGAGATGCAATTTCAACCTCTAATGGTACTACTACTTCAGCTCCATATACCAATGAAAATGGTGTAGCTCCTTTTGGCATCCTCACACTTGTTCTATATTACCATAAAGTAGGATTTATCTATATATGTCAATCTCTCCCTGAATTGTCAACTATCCTCTTCAATATTATCAAGATGTTTTTATTGGTGGCTTTCGATTGTCCATTCCCTTGGGGTAATATATTGAAGATGAATGGTGTATCATATAGAACTTTGTACATAATTATTTTAGGTCTTTTTTCTTGAAGTGTTTAGCATTATCTGTTATGATGGCTTGAGGGATGTCTTACCTACAAATAATATGGTTCAGTACAAACATGGAGATTTTTTTTCTTGTTGTGGTAGATAACGGCATATCTTTGACCCATTTGGTGAAGTATTCAGTTACAGTTATAATGAACTTGTGAACATTTGATGAAGGTGGGTAAATCATCCCTATTAAATCTAACCCCCATTGATAGAAGGGCCAAGGTGTAGTCATCAGATATAGTTCTTGTGCTGGTACATGAATTAGGTTCCCATGATATTGGCATTTTTGACAATTTTTCACAAAATGGAATGCATCTTTCTCCATGGAAGGCCAATAATACCCTATCCTTAGAAGTTTCTTCGCTAAGGTTAACCCATTCAAATGTGATCCATAGATTCCTTTGTGGATTTCTTGTAAGGCTAATTTTGATTACTCCTTCTCTAAACACCTTAAAAGCATTTCTTCAAGACTCTTGCGATACAATGTGTCAGATACAAGGGTGTAACAAGAGGCCTGTCTTATGAAGTTCCTTTTCCAGTTTTGAGTTTGGTCCAAGGGTAGGGTTTGGTCTTTAAAATAAGTATAAATGGATCCATACCAGGGTGAGTCATGTCTTGCTAATAGGAAAATGATGTGGGAATTGGAAGGGTCTGTTGGCATTAAGTATGTTTGTCATTAGTGACAACACTTATTCAGACTCTATGTGTTTACCGAGTAGATAGGACAATGTTTACCGAGTAGATAGGATAGTGTTTACCGAGCAGACAGGACAGTGTTTACCGAGTAGACAGGATAGTGTTTACCGAGCAGACAAAATAGTGTTTATCGAGTGATGAAATGAGAAAGTGTTTACCAAGTGCCAGCATGGTAAATAGGGAATTCAGTTTCTACCGAGTGACACTATATCTACCAAGTCTCCAGTATATACCGAGTTTGAAACTACAACCGAGTGGTTAGTATGGACTGAGCCTCCACTTCTACCGAGAACATGATGATGCCGAGAAACACAGTGGATGCTGAGTATCAGAAAGTCACCGAGTTAGTTTGCAGTAACTGAGTAACTATATTTGGGCTGACTCAGTAATATTTGTGTTAAGAGCTAACTTTGTAATTATTTTGTAATTGTTTTGGATTGATATATAAACAATGTTTTGTATCATATCCAAGGTGTGAAGTAGTGAAGCATGAAAAAGAGAGAAAGGCAAAGATAAGAGAATTACAAAGGGCTATAGCAGTATAAGAAGTAGCAAAGATCTATCCATCACATAAGGTGATCAGTACATCAGAGAATCTCAATCAGCAACTACAGTTGCAAGTAAGAGATCTACTATTTCATCCTTTAACTGGGTAGACTTAACAATCTTTGTAAAATCTCTTAATTGAGTGCATACTTTATTGTATGTTTGTAAATCCTCTAACAAGGTGGACCTAGTAGTCCTTATTGCTCCTAATAGGGCAGATCATTAGAAGTGATCATTGTAAGCCTTAACCGGCAAAATTTATACTGCAGTATTGAAGTTTTGTGGGTATCATCCACACCCCAGTTGTACTTTCTATTTGGAAGGTTTTTGGGTCACCAAATCTCTATGTTCAAAGTGTTATGAATTTTTTATTCTTTCTGTTACTCATACATGTAGTCAGATTATCAATCTAATGTTATTTGAAATATAGTTAAGATCTAAATTTGTTAAAAGTTTTGAAGTTACTAATTCACCCCTCCCCTCTTAGTAACCTGGATAGTCTTGAATATTTCCAACAATTGGTATCAGAGCTTTGTGGTTCTCAGGATAAAGTTTGACAGCTTGAGAAAAGATTCAGGACAATGGAGATATTCAGACTTAACAAAGTAATTGAGAATGAAAAGCTAGATCTAGAAATGGCCATAACTCAACTCAAGGAAGCAAGAGAGCATCTTTCCCAATCCCTAAAAAGAAGGAAGGAACTTGCAAATCAGATTAATGACCACTAGTATGTTGAAGAAAAGATTGAAGACATTTTCCCTTCAAGTAGCTCAGATGAAGCAAACAATGCAATCAAAGAACTTCTAGAAAAGAGTGGCTCTCTACAAGAAAAGATAACAAAATTGAAAAGAGAACAGGTAATTCAGTCAACAAGATTTTGTGAAATCTTGGAACAAAGAAAAAAGATGAAAGATGAAATAGATGGAAAGAACAATGAAATCCAGAATCAAACCCTTTAGCTAGAAAACCTTATTGATCAAGTCTCCAATGCAAATGAAGAAATCTTGACTCTAAGATCAAAAAATGAAAATATAAGAGAGGAGCTGAGATCTGAAAAGCAAATCAATTTAAGATTGGTGAATGACTTAGACACTGAAAGGTGAATCAATGAGAGAATGTTGAAATCTCAAGAAGATATAAATCAGGTGTATGAATGAAACCTTCATAGGAAAAAAGGAAAAGGACTTGGATACAAAGAGGAAGGTGAATCCTCCAAACAAGGTACTCAAAAGAATCAGAAACCCACTTGTAATCACTATGGCAAAATTGGCCATACTTCAAACAAATGTTGGAGCAATGGAAAAGCACAATTCAACGGAAAATGCTACAATTTCAATCAGCATGGTCATAAAGAAAATGAATGCAAGGATAAACCAAGATTTAAAGGCAAATGTGACAAATGTAGCAAACAAGGTCATAAGGCATCAGAATGCAGAACTAAAACACCCAATCCAGCAGAACACATTATGAAAGCAATGTTTGGTTGGGATTACAACACTTGGTGTAGATGTCATTACTATGGAGAATATGGGCACATTGGCATGAATTGTGTAAGGCATCACTTGAGAAAAAGGGATACTACCATAAGATGTTATAAATGCATGAAGCTTGGTCACATAGCTAAAAATTGCATGAATTTAGGCAATGTTGAAGATGAAAAGAAAGAAAAAGAAAATAGCATTAGGAAGCAGATGAGACAACAATGGACTCCTAAACCTACCGACCAAACCAGTCCAAGTAATGGAGTCACTCATGAAGAGAGTGGCTCTATCAACTCTAACTAAGTCTCCAAGAAAGCACTAGAACTGTATCTTCATAAACATATTCCAAACAGTTCCTGAACTAAAAGGAAGAAAGATCCAAATCAGTATGCAAGATACAACAGGATCACAAGAAGGTCGGTATCAGTTACCACCGAGCAAGGTCGGGTGTAACCTAATTTCATTTGGTTACCGAGTGTAGACTAGGCTTTTGAGGATACCTGTTTTGAAAGCTTCAAGCCAAAAAAACATTAGATCTTAACCTAGCATGAAATCAATTCAAAACAAAGAAAACTCTAAACTAAGCCACCTCAGATAGAGCTTAAACAGGTGCACCTAAGCACTGTTTGATTTGCTCTTGCTTAAGGGATGTGGGTGTGCTCTCTAAGCACTTGGAGCATGTTCCTAATGCTTATTTGGAAGGATTGAGACTCATGAGAACCCCATAAGTGGCACAAAATAGGTATAGAACACCTGATTTGCCCCTAAGGCCTCAAGGATCCAAATGATGCTGAAATGAAGATTAAGCTACATGATGTTTATGCTAAGATTGATTTTAAACCAAATAGAGATGTGATGATGATGATATGCTATGAAAAACAATGAAGTAAACTAAGTTAATCCATTATTGATAAGCTATGATGTGTTAGAAAGCTTGAAGAAAATAAAGAAATATAACAATTAGGAATGATTATGCTAGAGCTAGAAGTAAAAGGGCATGATAACAATGCATGAAGATGAAAGACTAAGCTAATTGATTTGCTCTTGAAAGGAGGGGTATTTATAGGATTTGGGAAGGAAGAATGAGTGGCCAGGATTGAAATCCTTAAGAGAGGCCAATATTCATTCAAAGGGGAGCACATGGATTGTGCTAGTCTACAGCCAATCAAGAGGTGACACATGTCACAAGGTGAGTGGATGAAGGGAAGGGTAAAGATGAGTCAACAAAGGGGGCTCAAAGCTCATAACTCCCCTCATAAGTGCTTGTAAGAGCATTGAATGAGCCTTTAAGGGACTTTGATGACTTTGTGGATGCATTGAATGTTTTGTGGTTGAGATATTTGGAAGGGGAGACTTTGCTTTGGTTTAGGAAAGTCTTAAGCTTGGTTAGGATTGTGCAAATGTTTAGGGGTAGGATTAGGGGGATTTAGGATTAGGATGGGTGAAGAGGTTGGGTTGAGAAGTTTCTAGAAGAGTCTAGAGTTTTCCTTGGTTTAGGGAGAATGAATAAATGTTTATTCATTCTAAAGGTTTTAGTTTTGGGAATATTTATTAGAATATATTTAATAAATATGAAAATAAATATTTAATCTTAATTAAATATTTTGAGTTGGGATTAGGGTTAGAAAAGATGGGATTAGCCTTTTAATCAAAATTAAGAAGGGATTAGAAGATTTTAGAAGAGGTTAGTGGTTTTAAGGAAATTGGCCAAGTTTTGGGCAAAAAATAAATAAATTATTTATTTTGGGATTTTTGGTCAATTAAATAATTAATAAATAGGGGAATAATGTTTAAATAAGATTTAAACATTTTTGGGAGGGATTTATTAATTAAATATTTTTAATTAAGATAAAGGGATTTAATGACATAAAAATAAATTAATTAATTAAATAATTAATTAATTAGCAAATGATGATGTCATCAGGGATTTTTCAGAAAATAAAAATACTTTATTTTCTAAAGGATTTTTAGGTGTCTACATTTTGCCCCTCTTTGATGCGATGCCGCAATGGCATGGTGTCAAAGAAAAGAAAATAAGATGCCCAAGGCTAGAATTTAGAGGAATGATGGGTTGTGCCCCCTCGAGAAAATAACGCAAGGAGTAAACGTTGTGGAATTTTCTCGAAAGGCAATAGAGAAGGAACGACTGAGGAAGCAAGGGAGATAAATTACCAAGCTTCCAAGAGCAAAGATGGGTGAATGCAAGATGAGATGGAATGCAAAATGCAGGATGCAGCTATATGAGGATGCAAGATTAATCTATATGATGCAAGATGTAGGGGATTTGGGGAAGCTCCAAGTGCAAATGTGGAGAGCACAACCTAGTTTAATATAGCAATGCTAGAGACCTACCAAGGATACTGGGATCATGAGGCCTTGTCACCAGCATTGTAGAGGACTGACACTAAAAAGACACGCAGGGTTGCTCCAGCATCACGCATGAACCCAAGAGGAAGCATGGTGGAAATGATGCTGAAGAAACCACAAACACACGACTGACTCACAGGAAGAAGCAAAAGATCAAAAGACCTTACCCCAGATTGTCCTCATTCATAGTGCACCATGATATAAAGGATCGTGGCAACTTTGAGGAGAGAACAATGAGAAGCCATAAAAGATTAACAAGACCCAAAGGACAAAATCCAAGGTCAAAATGATAACTCCAAAAGACAACCTTTGCCAAGGAGAGAGATTTGATTCAATTGATGGTGGGAAGATTGGTCTGAACGTGTGGAAGGATACATTGACACGGACCTTGTGTGCTTGGTGGAAGATTAGGTCAGACAGGAAGGATACAACTGAGGGGACCTGTGATTAGGCTTAGGTTAGACAAAATAGAAGCATACATCTATGCGGACCTGATGCTGGTGGGGAGAATGTTGTGTTGCTGATTGGAAAATGATGTGGTTCAAAGATAGTCACGATGATCAAGGATAGTTGACAATTGATATTGCTGAAGTACAAGGCTAGGTAGGACAAGATTTTTGATCAGATACTGCTGTAGGACTAACAAGGATATGTACAACAAGACAACGACAAGGGATGATGGACACAAAGGATGGGACCTAAAGACACATATGTAAAAATGAGCTTAGGTGGAGACACAACTGACGCTATGGTACAAGACTCAGGATTAGGATGTACAAAGAACCTAGGGGTGAAGCTAAAACTCCAACTATATGCAAGATGATGCCCTAGTTGTGCTGGAAGGCCAAGATGGACTGGTGATGGATGATGTGTCCTGAAATGACATGGATTTGAGAAGGACATATCCCAACGATGATGATTGGATTGAGATCAAGGCTTGCTACAAGACTAAGGATGTGATTTGGTCAGTTGGCGTGATCTTGGATGTTGGATTTTGGATAGCTAGAGGATGTGGATAGGATTGGAAGATGGCTAGAAGACTGCTAGGAATGTTTGGATAGGGATGGATGGCATTGGATTGCATGAGGTTATCCTATAGCTAGATACCAATGATAAGGGAAGACATCAGGTGATGGCAATGTGGAGGAATTGCTGAGGGATTAATGTTGGAGAAAAATGTTTGGGATTTGGATGGAAGAAGATTTGGATTTGGATGGAAGAATGCTGAGGGATCTGGATAGAGGAATGCTTGGGGAGATTGGATGGTGGATTTTCTTGAGGATTAGGATGGAGGAATTGTGGAGAGATTTTGGATGGATGAAGATTGGAGGGGGAGATGGAAGAGCTTGGGGAGATTGGATGGCAGATTTGTTTGAGGATTAGGATGGAATGCTAGAGGAACCACTGAGGAATCTGGCTAGGGGAATGCTTGGGATTTGGGGAGATGGAAAGATTTTGGATGAAAGATAGTCTCCAAGGAATATGTCACCAAGGAATAAGATGCCCCCTGCTTAGGATAGTTCATGTATTTAGAGGTAGTAAGATGGGGTACGATTCAACAAAAGATATGCCGATAAGAGGATGAGGAAGGTAGATGGAAGCTAGGATGAATGGATTGGATAGAGGATATGTAGCTGAAAGGTGTGATGGATGCCAAGAAGATGCCCAAAAGCATGTATACTTGGTAGTCTTTGTTTTTGTCATCAAGATCCAAAGGAGGATGAAGGACGTGAGAGACAAATGGGATGGAGGAGATGTTGGATAAGATGGTGATAGAAGGGAATGGCCCCCAACTGTAGAAAGGAATTGGGGGGAGGACCTACGCATGACGCCTGTTTGCCAGGTTTTCACCAAGGTGCTTGAATTGCCAAGTTTTCACCATTGAATGAATGTTTTTCTCTTCTTCTTTTTTTTGATACTTTTCTCTTGATTTTTCCAATTTTTATGGATTTTCTAATTTTTTGCTAACTTTGATGCTGACCTTCTGATATTGTGATGTGTTGCTATCTTTCTTCACTGATCTTCTGATTTGTTGCTGACATTTTCTAATTTTTTTGTTGCCTTTTCAATTTCTCAGGATGTTGGTACAACTTTATTGGGATGGAGGGATTATGCAAAGGCATGGATAAGATGGGGTAGATGGGAGATATGGTGGTAGAAATTATTTGGATGGAAAGATGGAAAGTGATCATGATAGGGAGATGTTGTCAGGACCAACATTGGCACATGTTGTGGGGGAGATGGATGAAGCGAATAGGACGTGGAAGATAGAGGTGGATGTGATGGAGGATTTACACAAGGAGATTTTGAATCTTTGGGACCCAAAATAGATTTAGGAGATGGAGGAGAAAACTGAGTAGCTAGGGGATTAGCAACTTTGGATGCCATTGTAGATGTTTCTTTTAGATGCATTACATCTTTTTGCTTTGGGATCCACATCATTTTTGCTTTAGCTTTGGAGGGCCTTTGTGGCCATTGGTATGCATCAGATTTTGCTTTTTGTTTGCTAGGCCTTTGCGACCATTGGGATGCATTGGATTGCTTGATTGGATTTTTCTTTGGTTGAGCATGTCATTTAGACTGGACATGGGAATCTTTGGATTTTTGTGGATATTTCCCTTTATGCATATTGGATATGGCATCCAAATTGCAAGGAGCATTGGAATATATATGAGGAGATGTGCAGGATGGTGAAAATATGGATGGGGAGATGAATGGCATTTGGTAGATAGGAGATATGGACATGCGCCTTTGTTGATCCCGACTAGGGATGCTTGGATTTTGGATGAAGGACTGAGGAGGATAAGATGGGTGGTGATATTTTGGGATGTAAGGTCCCAAAATGGATTTAGCATGTGAAGGATATGTGCTAGAAGATTTTGGGACATAGGGACCCAAAATGGATTTACAAGATGAAGGAGGAATGTGATAGGTTGTCTTGGGCTGTAATGATGGAGGAGGAGGAATAGCATTGTATGCTTTGGAAGATGTGATGGTGGGTTTGGAAGGATGCTTGAATTTAGCTTTAGCTGTACCAACCTTTTTGGAGGAAGTGCCTTCTGTTGGCATTAAGCAGTATTGCCACTAGTGACAACACTTATTTGCATTCTGGATGGAAACCGAGCAGACAGTGCAAACCGAGCAGACAGTGCAAACTGAGAAAATAGTGCAAACCGAGCAGACAGTGCAAACCGAGCAGACAGTGCAAACCAAGCAGACAGTGCAAACCGAGCAGACAGTGCAAACCGAGCAGACAGTGCAAACCGAGCAGACAGTGCAAACCGAGCAGACAATGGAAACCGAGCAAGTTAGTACAAACCGATCAGGATAATGTAAACCGAGTAACATCTTGTCTACCGAGTCACCAATGCTTACCGAGTTCAATACCTACCGAGTGATCAGTATGAACCGTGCCTTCACTTCTACCGAGTGCATGACGATGCCGAGTAATGCAGTGGACGCCGAGTATCAGAAAGTCACCGAGTCAGTTTGAAGGAACCGGGTAACCATATTTGGGCCGACTTAGTAGCACTTATGTTTATTTGTCAAGCCGACTGTATAATTGTAATTGTAATTAATTGTTTGAGACTTGTATATAAACTATATTGTAAAAAGATGAAGAAAAAAAATAAAGAAGAATATATGTGAAAGAAAAAGAAAGGCAGAGATAAGAGAATTGCAGAAGGCTTCAGAAGTATAAGGTTCAGCAAAGACAAATTCATCACACAAGGTGATCAGTACATCAGAGAATCTCAATCAGCAATCCAGTTGCAAAGCAGAGATCTACTGTTTCATTCTAACAGGTGAATCAGTACTAAATCCTTTAACCGGGTAGACTTAACAGTCTTTGTATAAATCTCTTTACCGAGTGCATACTTCACTGTATGTTTGTAACTCCTTTAACAAGGTGGATTTAGCAATCCTTATTGCTCCTAACAGGGCAGATCATCAAAAGTGATCAAATTGTAAGCCTTAACCGGCCAACTTTATTCTGCAGTATTAAAGCTTTGTGGGTTTCATCCCCACCCCAGTTTTACTTTCTTTTGGAAGGTTTCTGGGTAACCAAATCCATGTGTCATTATTGTGAATGCTTTTAAGTTTCATGCTTTCTGTATGCAAAGGTTAAAAGTAAAATACATGTTAAAATTAGAAGAAAATTTGGAGTTACTGATTCACCCCTCCCCTCTCAGTAACTTGGTTAATTCCTGAATATTTCCAACAATTGGTATCAGAGCTTCATTGGTTCTCAAGACAAAGCTTAACTAGCTTGAGCAAAGATCCAGGACAATGGAGGTATTCAAACTGAACAAGGTGATTGAAAATGAAAAGCTAGATCTGGAAATGGCCATAGCTAAACTCAAAGAAGCAAAAGAACATCTTTCCCAATCCCTAAGAAGAAGGAAGGAACTTGCAAATCAGATGAATGATCAGAATTACATTGAAGAAAAGATTGAAGATCTTCTTCCCTCAAATAACTCAGATGAAGCAAACAATGCTATCAAAGAACTCCTAGAAAAGAATGGGTCTCTACAGGAAGAAGTGAGAAAATTGAAAAGAGAACAAGAACTACACTCTACAAGATTCTGTAAGATCTTGGAACAGAGAAACAAGTTGAAAGATGAATTAGATGGAAGAAACATTGAAGTCCAAAACAAAACCCTTCAGCTAGAAAATCTAATTGATCAGATCTCTCATACAAATGAAGAAATTCTAAATCTAAGTTCAGAAGTAGAAAACACAAGAGAAGAACTAAGATCTGAAAAGGAAATCAATCTAAGATTGATGGATGACCTAAACGCTGAAAAACAAATCAATGAAGGAATGCTGAAAAGTCAAGAAGACTTGAATCAGCTGTATGAACGAAATCTTCATAGGCAAAAAGGAAAAGCAGGACTTGGATACAAAGAAGAAGGCGAATCCTCTAAGCAAGGTACTAAAAGAAATCAAAAACCTACTTGTAATCATTGTGGTAAAATAGGACATACTTCAAATAAATGTTGGAACAATGAAAAAGCAGAATTCAATGGAAAATGTTATAGCTGCAATCAACCTGGTCATAAAGCAAATGAATGCAGGGAAAAACCTAGATTCAGAGGTAATTGTCACAAGTGCAACAAACAAGGTCACAAGGCATCCGAGTGCAGATCTAAGACATTTAATCCAGCAGAACAAATTGTGAAAGCAATGTTTGGATGGGACTACAACACCTGGTGTAGATGTCATTACTGTGGAGAATATGGACACATTGGCATGAATTGCATAAAACATCATCTAAGGAAAAGAGACACTACCGTAAGATGTTTCAAATGCACTAAACTTGGTCACATAGCCAGAAACTGCATGAATGCTAATGAAATTGAAGAAGGAAAGAAAAATGAAGCAACTAAGGTCAGGAAACAGGTAAGACAAAAATGGATTCCTAAAGCTACCGAGCAATCCAGTCCAAGTAATGGAATGGATGGCTCTATCGACTCAAATTAAATTTCCAAGGAAGCACTGGAACTGTACTCTCATAGATCAATCTCAAGCAGTTCCAGAACCGAAATTAAAAGAAAAGTCTAAATCAGCATGCAAGATGCAGTGAGATCACAGGGAGGTCGGTATAGTCTTCACCGAGCAAGGTCGGTACCTATCTTTACCGAGCAAGGTCAGAGCATTATGAATTTTCGAGTTCACCGAGCTGCGAAGTCTTTTCCGAGCAATTAATTCTTAGTGGGTGACAGTCTGTCAGAATTCCTACCCTAATTTGAAATGAGCATTAATGACAGAATTGTAAACAAAAAGCAAGTAATCGAACTCATTCTTCACCGCGAATCTTTAAGCACTTCGAGAGCAGAAAACTTCAAGGGCAACCCGGCGATTTAATACTCTTGCGTAAGGAATTTTCTATGAGCTACCATGGCATCATCCAGCACCTCAGCAAAGAAAGGATCAGATATGTTAGTCCAAGGGGAGTGGAAAGCACCAGATTTTAAGATCGTGCCCGCTATTGCAGCAGCCCTAGATCCGAACGGAGCTCAATCTCAGATTCCTCCTAAGGTACTACTTATCAACGATATCCGTAATCATTTTAACTGTTCTATTCAAGAAATGGGAAACCTAGAACTGGACATTGTACGTGAGGAACTATGTGTGGGTGGTACTTTGAAACCCGAGCACAAACATCTGGAAGATAAGGGTTTAGTCCACATTGCACATCTTCCTCAAAACTTTCGAGATAAATGGGTTAGGTACATTCTCAGCCGAGTACACGATGGCAAGATTTGGCTTGAGCAACCTATTGAGATCACAAGGAAAATGATTCATCAAGTTACCGATCTTCCCATGTTGAACAAAGCGAAAACTACCAAAACCCTAGGTCGGACGGAACTAGAGAAGAAAACCCTAGCCGAGTGGGATGGTAGAGGCATGAAGGTTAGCAGCATTACCGACGCCGAACTGAAGTTTGGTACACATATCATTGCACACAAGATTTACAGTTCTAGTCGACAGAACAGTGTCTCATGTGAAGCTGTTGACCTAGCATACAAAGTGGTCAAAAACAACTTGACATTTGACCTAGCAGACTTATTGTTGAAACAGTTCAACAAGAACATGGAAAGCATCAAAACTTCCAAAAACAATCCATGTAAGTTTGGATCCTTGATAGTCTATTTATTCTTCTATGTTCAGAAATTCTTCCCTTCTAAAGGAAAAGTGGTATGGAGAAAGATGTGCCAGTACTTTATGAAATTAATGAATTCATCGCAGAAATGGGTGAAAACTTTGAAAGCATCATGGATAATTATTTTGAGTCTTTCAAAGAGAAAATGAATGACAGATTCTGGATTCCACAGAAGTTGGTGGAAGATTACAAAGATGACATCTATTTTATGGTAGATTGTGATAATGTGTATGTTCAAGCAGTTAAACCGAGAACTGTGTATGCAAAACCTCTTCCTTATGAGGTAAATATTGATGAAACCAAGAACATTATTGAAGCACTTCTAAATCAGCCTGTCAATCCCAAAGCCCCATATTTTGGAACATATGATGAAGCTAAGATGAGAATTGAACTAAGCATAAAGCTTCCACAGGTGGTAAACAAAGGAAAGAAAAGGATAGCTAAAATGCAAATGATAACCGAGGAGAGAGAAGAAATTGGTGAAAAAGAAGAGGAAAAGGATGAGAAAACAGAGGAACCAGAACCTGTAAAGAAGAAAGGAAAAATTTTTATCACTAAGGCATCTGTGCCTCCCACTGCTGTGTTTACAAGGAGAAATACAAGAGGAAAGGCAAACAAGGCAGAAAAGGCAGATAAAGACATAGTATTCAAAAGACCTCCTCTATCCCTTCAAGAAAAGCTCAAACTCTTCAGAGATGGATCAGGATCTGGAGTAAGTAACATAAAATCCCTGAGATATGAAACCAGATCGGAAGCAGAGCAGAAGGAAATAGAAGATGCTATTGTTGAGAAGATGGGACAGTGGAAATACTCTCCTGAAGAAATTACCCCACAGGTTCCAGCAGTTCTATTGAATCCGATAAAAATGAGATGGAGCAATGCAAGGCAAACTGTAATAGACATATTTGATCAAAACCTGAGACAGTTGATGCCGAGCCTGAACAATGATGAAGTAAAGAAGGCACTAAAAGAAAATGAAAACAAGATGACATTGAAGTTCAATACTTGTTTGATTTTGATCAACAATATTGAATCGGTTGTGAAGGCTGCAAAAGCCACATGGAAGAACATATACCACCTTCACCAACCGAGCATTGAAACTGTAATAATAAAGGATATTGAAGATGACAGCGATGAGCAAGAAGAAGACACCGAGGTAGATGATACTGTAAGGATAGCAGCAGAAGTCATTGCATCCCTTCCTACCTCTCCAGTGAAAGTCTCTACATCCAGCCTAGAGACACCTTCAAGCATGGTTGTGACAACTTCTACATTTGTCCAATCATCCCTAGCAACATCAGAGGCAGCTACCATTTCTTCTACCGAGCTACAGTCTCCTGTACCAGTAAGTTTTCCAGCTTTTGAATCATCAAGTGTAAATATTTTAAGTTCTCCAGTAGAAAGTATACCAGTGTCAATAGCCAGCCCTACTTTATCTACTGTCACTACTACAAGAGCATTAAGTACAGATAAGCCTAAGGCTCTACCGAGTATAAAATTTTTGGGTAAAAATATAGTTGAGGATATAGACCTAGATGAAGAGATAGAGATTCCTACTTTAGATTTTGCAAATCTCTCAGCAGACCAGATGCAGAATATAGGTGAGATCCTCCAAAGGAAAGCAAAACAAAAGAAGCTTAAGGAGGAGAGAGACAAAGAGTATCAAATCATCAAGGATGCTAAGGACATTTTGTCTGATGCATTAGGCATTAAAGTAGACTCCTCCCAGCATGTTTTGTTACAATTGGCAGAAGCAGTTGAGAAATACAATGAGGACTCATCCGGGACAGAAAAGTTAGTTGAAAGAGCCGAGAAGAGATTCAACAATAAAGTGCTTGAGCACATTGCTCAGCACATAGCTATCAACCAAGTAGAATTGTCTTCAGTTTTGTCTAACACAGAGTCTATTTATTCGAATGCTACCTCTCTTTTGGCCAGACTATGCAATTTTGCCGAGTTCACAAAGGATGTCAAAGATAAAATGAATAAAATAGATGAGGATATGAAGATTAGCATACAGAAGCTGCAACTTGAACCAAGTTCAAGCTCTTCTCATCACATGAAAATTTCACATCTATCCAATATGCAGTCTGATCTATTGAAAGAAGACTCAAGGATCCGGTCCACACTGCTAGACATCCAACACATGATCCTTCCCATCATGAATACAATGTATAAGCACATTGAACATTCCAGAACATTGATTCATGACAATCAGTTCTCCATAGCAGATCACATGATTGAACTCTCTGCAGAAATCCAAATTGCTATACAAACATTCTGCAAGAAAGTTGGGACAGAACCCTGGCACTAATAATGAAGGTACATTCTGATTTCTTATCAAATTTTGGATTCTCTCTGTAAATAACTTGTATATGCACCTTTGGCATTATCGTCAAAAAGGGGGAGATATGTATAGAAGGAGAGATATGTATACTGTATAGATTTGTATAAGAAACAGTTAACACATTGAAAGGGGGAGACAATGTATAAAGCCCTATAACAAAGACAAATTTTGAAAAATCAAAATAAAACTCAGCATGATTCGTGTATATAAATTTTGGCCAATAAGTGTTTTTGTCACTAATGCCAAAGGGGGAGATTGTTGGCATTAAGCAGTATTGCCACTAGTGACAACACTTATTTGCATTTTGGATGGAAACCGAGCAGACAGTGCAAACCGAGCAGACAGTGCAAACCGAGCAGACAATGGAAACCGAGCAAGTTAGTACAAACCGATCAGGATAATGTAAACCGAGTAACATCTTGTCTACCGAGTCACCAATGCTTACTGAGTTCAATACCTACCGAGTGATCAGTATGAACCGTGCCTTCACTTCTACCAAGTGCATGACGATGCCGAGTAATGCAGTGGACGCCGAGTATCAGAAAGTCACCGAGTCAGTTTGAAGGAACCGGGTAACCATATTTGGGCCGACTTAGTAGCACTTATGTTTATTTGTCAAGCCGACTATATAATTGTAATTGTAATTAATTGTTTGAGACTTGTATATAAACTATATTGTAAAAAGATGAAGAAAAAAAATAAAGAAGAATATATGTGAAAGAAAAAGAAAGGCAGAGATAAGCGAATTGCAGAAGGCTTCAGAAGTATAAGGTTCAGCAAAGACAAATTCATCACACAAGGTGATCAGTACATCAGAGAATCTCAATCAGCAATCCAGTTGCAAAGCAGAGATCTACTGTTTCATTCTAACAGGTGAATCAGTACTAAATCCTTTAACCGGGTAGACTTAACAGTCTTTGTATAAATCTCTTTACCGAGTGCATACTTCACTGTATGTTTGTAAATCCTTTAACAAGGTGGATTTAGCAATCCTTATTGCTCCTAACAGGGCAGATCATCAGAAGTGATCAAATTGTAAGCCTTAACCGGTCAACTTTATTCTGCAGTATTAAAGCTTTGTGGGTTTCATCCCCACCCCAGTTTTACTTTCTTTTGGAAGGTTTCTGGGTAACCAAATCCATGTGTCATTATTGTGAATGCTTTTAAGTTTCATGCTTTCTGTATGCAAAGGTTAAAAGTAAAATACATGTTAAAATTAGAAGAAAATTTGGAGTTACTGATTCACCCCGCCCCTCTCAGTAACTTGGTTAATTCCTGAATATTTCCAACACCTTCTTCTGATGTGTGACCAATACCACATGATTTTGGATGTTTCTTGTCTTGAATGGGCTCTAGATTTCCTTGTTCATGAGAGCCTAGGCCTTTTCCTTGATAATTCCATTTCTTGAGCATTTTATTCAAACAAGGATATTTCTAGCTTGGGGAATATGATAAAAATCTAGTTTTTGGTTCCCTGATGGAAGATATGAAACTAATTTCTTCTACTTCAAGTGGACTACCTTTGACAAATGTAAGTAATCCAAGAGGATAGAATGATGGTAGTGGGACAGTTTGGTTTGGAAGATCCTCAAGAGGAGAGGATAGGATGGTGGAATTTTGACTGGGATTGGGGGATAGTAATGGATCTTGAGATGGAGGATCTATAGGATCTTGGATTGGAAGAATTGGGATTGTAGGATTTTGGATTGGGGTGATGGAAGTAATAGAACATGTGATGGGGGAAGTGAAGGGATTGGATCTTGATTTTCTTCTGCGAGTATTTCAACATGCTTTTGGGAAAGATTATGATAGGATTTGTGTGGATAGCATGTTGGGGGATGCATGGATGGACTCTTCAGATGGGGTAGATGGAAGGATGGGAGATTCTGTAGTTGTGATGGTAGGAAGAAGGGTGAACTCATGGGGCTCACTGGATGTGCTTTGGATAATGCTAGGCGGAGGTGATGTTGGTAGGCATTGGATGGAGACTTTAGATGGAAGGGACTCAATGATGCTAGGAGATGGAAGAGGATCAATGTATGAAAGATAGACGACAGATGGGAGTGATGGATGGGCCTCATCAATGATGGTTTCACATGAAGGTTTGACATGGCTTGGATCTTCAACTTTAGGAGTGGGATTTGTTATTGGCTTCCTTGTGAAACTCCTTGGGGACTTCCAGTTTGGAGGAGGTGAGGGATTAGAATGTGTAGAAGATGGGGAGCTTGGATGGTCCTCAAATGAAGGTGGGGTGGAAGATTTGGAACTTTCTTGAGGGGATGATGGTGTTGAAGAGGTAGAGGTGATGGATCAAGGTATGGGATATGAAGCGGTTTGAAGGATGTACTTTGCTTGTGGGAGGGGATTTTTGGAAATGTGGTTTGGAATAGAAGATGGTGGATTGAGATAGGATGGAGGATTGGGGAAAAGGATTGGAAGACTTGGTGTTTGGTTTTGAAAGGGTTTTGGAGGATAAGTGGATGGAGGTTTTAGATAAGGGAATTAGCATGAAGTGTTTCGAGGGAATGGTGGTGATTGGGATATGACTATAGCAGGAGATGGAGGTATGAAGGATGCATATGGAGGATGTGTAGGTTTAAGATAGGGATAAGGTGTGGATGGATAAGATAATGGATTTGCCTTGCCAAGGACATGAAAGGGAGTGCTAGTGGATAAACGTGAAGGCATGATAGGATATTTTGGAAGAATGATTGGATGCTAGGGGATATTTGGAGCAAACTTGCTAAGATTTTCAAAATATGCATCGTGATCTACAAGGCTTTCATCATCTTTGGGATAGGATGGATTGAGGGGAGAGACATAATAACCAAACTCATCATAATAGTTTTGAGACATGCTGACTTGTGGATGAGTCGGATAGGAATGAAGGATGAAGATGGATTCGAAGACTAAGACTCAAATTGGGATGATTGATAGGATCAGACTAGGATTGGATTTGGCTTAAGATTGGAAGAAAATTGACTTTAGAGGAAGATAGACAAGGGGATGGGGGATGACCAAGATGACTTTGCTAACCTAGGATATGAGGGAAGGATGACAAGACTGGATTGAATATGACTGGAGGACCATGTTTTGAGATTCTAAAAGCATTGGACATTTTCTAGATTTTGGTAGCACTTGGACTGACATGGCTTTCCTGAGTATCTTTGAACCAAGTTGTAGATCAGTTTGATGTTTTTCCAATGGCAAAGGATAGATTTCAACAAAGATTTTGGAAAAGCAATCTCTGCAAGGGACAAAGCAACCTTGTGAGATACAAGCAGGATGACTGACTCTGATAAAGCTCTGAAAGTGTATGTTCCAACAATGTTTTCATGAATTTTTGACTGTTAAGCACTTCAAGCAGATCTACTTAAGGAAGGTGAGTATCAAAATCACTTGCCCACAGCTTGGTACCCACTAGAAGGGAATACAAATGGTGAGTAATCTTGAGGCGACCCGGTAAACCCCTTGGAATCGGTCCTTGCACAAGGATTTTGATACTTTCGGATGTAGATAGGGTAGCCTCTATTTTATCTGGTTTTTAGTAGTTCCGTGGAGTCTCCATACCCGGTTATGCTAACCACCTGTGACTCACTTAAGAGCCTAGCCAACAATGCTGGGGGAGGAATATTTACCTTTCCCCAGACATTTGCATTTGGCACAAGATGCCCGTGCATTAGGAGATATAAGTGAGTACTTTTTGCCTTCACTTTATTTATATATCGGCCGGGGGGGATACCGGTTTGAGGTCGTTCTCCAAGGAGGAAGCACTTTTCTCCCTGGACAGGCCTCGCTAAAAGTAGAACAAGTGAAATTGTCCGAGTTCAAATGTTCTACATTGCTTACTTTAACAAGGATTATACAAAAAATGTAAAGCTCCTAGATGCACATCAAGCGAGTTGTTCTTTTTTTTTCAAATTGATTAAGTGATTGATTAAGTGATGTTTGAAAAAAAACCTTTGAAATTGAAGACACAAGTGCTTAAGGTTTGATTTGTTCTTTCTCCAAAAGATAAATGATTTGAGCGATTGCAAGTTCTTTCCTTTGAGCATTCAAGATTGAGTGAGCGTGTTGATTTAGAACTTTGAAAGTGCTTTGTTTTAACCTTAGATCATTCAAGATTGAGTTTGTTTGAACTGAAATACAACAAGGAAGGAATAGGGATGCTTTTCTTTCCAATTTAGATCATTCAAGATTGTGTTTGATTTTCAAAATGAAAATGACACTTTAGGACCTAAGTTCATTCCTTTAGTTTCATTCAAGATTTTGTTTTGACTTTTTTTTTTTTTTTTTTAGACCCCAAGGCAAAGTTCCTAGATTTAGTTTGATGCATGAATTGGAAAAACATTCAAGACTTTGCCACAAAAAGATGTTAGAATTTCTAGGACTGATTTTTGGAACCCATTTTAGATTTTAAGATGCAAATTTGAGATTCTTTTTAAGTACCCAAAGCTTTCAAGTGTTCCTAATTTTTGCATGAATGCATCTAAAACCTTGATGTTGCAAGGATGCAAATGCTTTGATTAATTTTTCTTGTTTGTTAGAACAAATTTTGAAAATTTTAGTCCTTAATGCATTCAACAATGATTTGGGGATTCATTTTAAGCACTAAACAAGGTGTGTATGATTTTGCTTCCTTAAACATTTTTTTTGTTTTGTTTTTTTTTAAGAAAAATTTGCCATGATCCTGCAAGAAGAAGAAGAAGAAGTAGATAGAATAGAAGAAGAATATAGACAAGAAGAGGAAGAAGAAGTAGATAGAATAGAAGAAGAATATAGACAAGAAGAGGAAGAAGAATTTGAAGTGCTTCGTCCACCTATAAGCTTGTAAAATCAGAATGTTTGCAAAGAACCCGTGAAGTGGGTCCCACCGGGCGTGCCAGAATGTAGACTAGGCTTTTGAGGATACCTATTTTGAAAGCTTCAAGCCAAAAAAATATTAGATCTTAACCTAGCATGAAATCAATTCAAAACAAAGAAAACTCTAAACTAAGCCACCTCAGATAGAGCTTAAACAGGTGCACCTAAGCACTGTTTGATTTGCTCTTGCTTAAGGGATGTGGGTGTGCTCTCTCAGCACTTGGAGCATGTTCCTAATGTTTATTTGGAAGGATTGAGACTCATGAGAACCCCATAAGTGGTACAATATAGGTATAGAACACCTGATTTGCCCCTAAGGCCTCAAGGATCCAAATGATGCTGAAATGAAGATTAAGCTACATGATGTTTATGCTAAGATTGATTTTAAACCAAATAGAGATGTGATGATGATGATATGCTATGCAAAACAATGAAGTAAACTAAGTTAATCCATTATTGCTAAGCTATGATGTGTTAGAAAGCTTGAAGAAAACAAAGAAATCTAACAATTAGGAATGATTATGCTAGAGCTAGAAGTAAAAGGGCATGATAACAATGCATGAAGATGAAAGACTAAGCTAATTGATTTGCTCTTGAAAGGAGGGGTATTTATAGGATTTGGGAAGGAAGAATGAGTGGCCAGGATTGAAATCCTTAAGAGAGGCCAATATTCATTCAAAGGGGAGCACATGGATTGTGCTAGTCTACAGCCAATTAGGAGGTGACACATGTCACAAGGTGAGTGGATGAAGGGAAGGGTAAAGATGAGTCAACAAAGGGGACTCAAAGCTCATAACTCCCCTCATAAGTGCTTGTAAGAGCATTGAATGAGCCTTTAAGGGACTTTGATGACTTTGTGGATGCATTGAATGTTTTGTGGTTGAGATATTTGGAAGGGGAGACTTTGCTTTGGTTTAGGAAAGTCTTAAGCTTGGTTAGGATTGTGCAAATGTTTAGGGGTAGGATTAGGATTAGGATTAGGGGGATTTAGGATTAGGATGGGTGAAGAGGTTGGGTTGAGAAGTTTCTAGAAGAGTCTAGAGTTTTCCTTGGTTTAGGGAGAATGAATAAATGTTTATTCATTCCAAAGGTTTTAGTTTTTGGAATATTAATTAGAATATATTTAATAAATATGAAAATAAATATTTAATCTTAATTAAATATTTTGAGTTGGGATTAGGGTTAGAAAAGATGGGATTAGCCTTTTAATCGAAATTAAGAAGGGATTAGAAGATTCTAGAAGAGGTTAGTGGTTTTAAGGAAATTGGCCAAGTTTTGGGCAAAAAATAAATAAATTATTTATTTTGGGATTTTTGGTCAATTAAATAATTAATAAATATGGGAATAATGTTTAAATAAGATTTAAACATTTTTGGGAAGGATTTCTTAATTAAATATTTTTAATTAAGATAAAGGGATTTAATGACATAAAAATAAATTAATTAATTAACAAATGATGATGTCATCAGGGATTTTTCAGAAAATAAAAATACTTTATTTTCTAAAGGATTTTTAGGTGTCTACACCGAGTAAGGTCAGAGTAGTATGAATTCGTATGTTCTTCAAGTTGCGGAATCTTCACCGAGCATTTAATGAATAGTGGATGACAGTCTATCGAATTCAATACCCTAATTTCTACAGAGCATTAATGACCAAATTTTAGCAAAAAGCATGAAATTGAGTTCATTCTTCACCGCGAATATTAGCATATTGAGCAAACAAATTTCTAGTGTGATCAAGCGATTCGAAGCAAAATTTTGCAGCAAAAATTTCTTCGAAGAATTTTTCTTTTTCTACCAAGCTACCATGGCATCATCCAACACCAAAGTAAAGAAAGGTTCAGAAATGTTAGTTCAAGGAGAATGGAAAGCGTCAGATTTCAAACTCGTGCCCATGATTGCAGAAACCCTAGATCCAAGTGGAGCTCAATCTCAAATTCCTCCAAAGGTACTTCTTGTTAACGACATTCACAGTCATTTTAAAGGTACAATTCAAGAGCTTGGAACCCTAGAGATAGATGTTGTTCATGATGAACTGTGTGTTGATGGTGTTCTCAAACCGGAACATAAACATTTGGAAGATAAGGGTTTGACACATATCACCCACTTGCCTTAGAGTTTCTAGATAAAATGGATTAGATATATCCTAAGCCAAGTGCACGAAGGTAAAATTTGGCTTGAGCAAGCAGTGTAAATAACAAAGAAGATGATTCACTGAATCACTAGTCTTCCCATGCTTGCGAAGGCTAAATCTACAAAAACCCTTGGTCGGGTAGAGCTGGAAAAGAAAACCCTAGCCGAATGGGATGGTAGAGGTATGAGAATAAATAGTATTACCGATGTAGAACTAAAATTTGGCACATATTTCATAGATCACAAGATATATAGTTCAAGTCGGTAGAATAGTGTTCCATGTGAAGCAGTTGACTAGCTTATAAAATTGTGAAGAACAATCTGTCATTTGACCTAGCAGATTTATTGTTGAAACAGTTCAACAAGAATATGGATAGCATTCAAACCTCAAAGAACAATCCATGTAAGTTTGGCTCACTGTTGGTTTGTTTATTTTTCTATGCTCAAAAGTTTTTCCCATCAAAAGGCATGGTAAAATGGAGAAAGGATGTGCCTGTTCTTTATCAGATAAATGAGTATATTGTAGAAATGGGTGAAAATTTTGTAAGCATAATGGATAACTATTTTGAATCTTTTAAAGATAAGATGAATAACAGATTTCAAATTCCACTAAAGCTGGTGGAAGATTATAAAGATGATGTTTGTCTCATGGTTGATTGTGATAGAGTATACATTCAAGCAGTAAGGCCTAGGATTGTATGGGTTAAACCTCTTCCTTATGAGGTAAACATTGATGAAACAAAGGGTATAATTGAAGCCCTAGTAAATCAACTTGTTGATCCAAAGGCTCCATACTTTGGAACATATGATGCAGCTAAGATAAGAATTGAGCTAAGCATAAAACTTCCATAGGCGGTTAACAAAGGTAGAAAGAGGATGGCCAAGATGCAATCTAGCACACCTCTAATGTTAATCGAGGGCATAGGAGAGGATATTGTAGAAGAAGAAGAAAAGGATGAGAGTAAAGAAGAACTAGTGCCTGTAAAGAAGAAAGGAAATGTAACTATCACCAAGGAACCTAAGCAACTGTAGTATTCACAAGGAAAAGATCAAGGGACAAGGTAGGTAAAGTCAATGATGATATAGTACTCAAAAGGCCTCCTCCCTCATTTGAACAAAAGATTAAGGATTTGAGAGAAGGATCTAGAATTGCAAATTTCAAATCTCTCAAATATGAAACAAGGTCACAGGCAGAGCAGCAAGAAATTGAAGATGTTGTTATTGAGAAAATGGGAAAATGGAAGTACTCACCTGATGATATGGCTTCTCAAATCCTAGGAGTCATATTAAACCAAGTCAAGATGAGATGGTCCAATGCAAGGAAAACTATCAAGGACATATATGCTCAAACCTTAAGACAGTTGATGCCAAGTTTGAAAAATGATGAAATAAGTAAGGCATTGATAGAAAATGAGCATAAGATGACACTAAAATTTAATAGTTATTTGATTTTGATCGAGGATATAGAGTTCATTGTGAAGAGTGCAAATTTTACTTGGAAAAACATCTATCATCTTCACAAACCGAGTACTGAAACTGTGATAATTAAAGATATTGAAGATGATAGTGATGAAGAAGAAGAAGAAGTAGTTCAGATTGATAATGTTGAGATAGAAGAAGCCACCGAGGAAGCTAAGAAGAATGTTGAGGAAGATGATCTAGTTTGGATAGTTGCAGAGGTGATTGCCTCACTTCCTCACTCTCCAGTAAAAATTGCTACATCTAGCCTGGAGAAAACTTCAAGTGTGATTGTGACAACTCCCTCAAATACATCAAATGTCCAATCATCACTAGCACAGCTCAATGTATCAATGAAAAAAGTGGCTATCACTTCATCCACTGAGCTTTAGCCTCCTTCTTCCATCGAGTTGCAGTCTTTAGTACCTTCTTCAATTTTGATTTTTTCAATAGTAAGTACTTCAGATTCTATAGTTGTAAATACTTCAGTTTTTTATTTATCAAGTATTCCAATTAGCATCCCATCAGTCAAAAGTTTATCTGTTTTCACTACAAGTCCTACTATGTCTAAAATAATTTCTACTACAAAGGCAATAATTATAAAGACTCAACTGAGTACAAAATTTTTGAGTAAGAGTGTAGTAGAAGATATAGATTTAGATGAGGAGATAGAAATTCCCCAGTTAGATTTTGCAAACCTCACAGCAGACCAAATGCAAACAGTTGGTGAACTTCTCCAGAAGAAAGAAAAGCAGAAGAAACTAAAAGAAGAAAGAGATAAGGAATATACAATCATTAACGATGCCAAGAACATTTTGGTAGAAACAATAGGTGTTGAAGTTGATTCCTCTCAACACATTTTGTTGCAGTTGGCAGAGGCAGTAAACAAGTTCAACGAGGATTCCTTTGGATCAAATAAGTTTCTTGAGAAGGCTAATAAAAAGTTTGAAAATAAAGTGCTTGAGCACATTGCTCAGTAAATAGCTATCAATCAAGCAAGGTTATCTTCAGTTTTACTAGCATTGAGTCCTCCTATTCCAAGGTAACATCATTTTTTGTCAAAGTATGTAATGTTTCTGAGTTCTCAAAGGAGATTAAAGACAAAATAAATAAGATTGATGAGGATCTAAAGATCAGTGCATAGAAGTTGCAACTTGAACCTAGTTCAAGCTCTTCACATCATATGATAGTCAGATTCCTATCTGATAAGCAGTCAGAGTTATTGAAAGAAGATGCAAGGATCAGATCAACATTAATAGATATTTAGAACATGATCCTTCCCATCATGGATACAATGCAGAAGCATATTGCATACTCAAAAACATTGATCCATGACAATTAGTTTTCAATTGCAGATCACATGATTGAACTCTTTCTAGAAGTCCAACTTGCACTCCATACATGCAAGATTCTACAAGAGAATTGGGATAGAACTCTAGCACTAATTGGAAAGGTCCATTCTAATTTTCTCTCACATTTTGGTATCTCCGTGTAAAATATTTGTATATACACCTTTGGCATTATTGTCAAAAAGGGGGAGAAAGTATATGAGAGAAATAGGAAACATGAGTATGAGGTGAAATAAGATATTTGTATATATACTCTATAAGGGAGACATGACATGTATATACAACAGTATGACAAAGATAAATTTTTGAAAAATCAAAACCAGTACCAGCATGATTGTGTATATAAGTTTTGGGAAATAAGTGTTTTGTCACTAATGCCAAAGGGGGAGATTGTTGGCATTAAGTATGTTTGTCGTTAGTGACAACACTTATTCAGACTCTATGTTTTTACTGAGCAGACAGGACAGTGTTTACCGAGTAGACAGGATAGTGTTTACCGAGTAGACAGGATAGTGTTTACCGAGCAAACAAGATAGTGTTTACCGAGTAGATAGGATAGTGTTTACTGAGTAGAAAGATCAGTGTTTACTGACTAATGAAATGAGCAGTGTTTACCAAGTGCCAACATGGTAAATAGGGAATTCAGTTTCTACCGAGTGACACTATATCTACCGAGTCTCCAGTATATACCGAGTTCAAAACTACAACCGAGTGGTATGGACCGAGCCTCCACTTCTAGTGAGAGCATGATGATGCTGAGTAACACAGTGGATGTCGAGTATCAAAAATTCATTGAGTTAGTTTGCAGTAACCGAGTAACTATATTTGGGCCGACTCAATAATATTTGTGTTAAGAGCTGACTTTGTAATTATTTTTTAATTGTTTTGGATTGATATATAAACAATGTTTTGTATCATATCCAAGGTGTGAAGTAGCGAAGCATGAAAAAGAGAGAAAGGCAGAGATAAGAAAATTACAAAGGGCTACAATAGTATAAGAAGCAACAAAGATCTATCTAGCACAGAAGGTGATCAGTACATCAGAGAATCTCAATCAGCAACTACAGTTGCAAGTAAGAGATCTACTATTTCATCCTAATAGGTGAATCAACTTAAAATCCTTTAACCAGGTAGACTTAACAGTCTTTGTAAAATCTCTTAACTAAGTGCATACTTTATTGTATGTTTGTAAATCCTCTAAAAAGGTGGACCTAGCAGTCCTTATTGCTCCTAATAGGGTAGATCATCAGAAGTGATCATTGTAAGCCTTAACTGGCAAAATTTATACTGCAGTATTGAAGTTTTGTGGGTATCATCCCCACCCCAGTTTTACTTTCTATTTGGAAGGTTTCTGGGTCGCCAAATCTCTGTGTTCAAAGTGTTATGAATGTTTTATTCTTTCTGTTACTCATACATGTAGTCAGATTATCAATCTAATGTTATTTGAAATATGGTTAAGATCTAAATTTTTTAAAAGTTTTGAAGTTACTGATTCACCCCCTCCCCTCTCAATAACCTGGATAGTTTTGAATATTTCCTACAGGGTCAAATGTGGGTTGTTCCATTTCTTCTACCAAGAATTTGTATCTTGCACTTTGATCCTACATCTGTAGGAGTAAAGCCAATGTCTCCATTGGATCTTCTACATTTTTTTCTCTAGGAACTTGCTCAAATTTGATCAAGGTAAAGTATTTCTTGAGGTCTTCTATCATATTATTATAAGGTATCAACTTGTCATGTTTTTTTTACATTCATCATTTATCTAGTTTATGACTAGTTGAGAATCTCCATATACTTTCAATTCTATCACCTTCCATTCTAAGGCCAATTTTATGCCAATGACTAATACTTCATATTCAACTATATTATTGGTGCATGGAAATAATATCTTATATGACCTAGGTATTGTTCTAATTACTGGAAAAATAGGTTTTGAAGGGACCCGAAACCCTTTACAACTTAAGGAGCAAAAGATAGGAAAAATTAAGCATAAATAGAAAAAGACGGGACATACAATAATGATCTGCCCATACTAGGGGCTACAAAGCTAATAGAAAAACCTTGCCAAAAAGATAGCAAAAGAAGCAAAAAAACTAGCTGTAGACTAGGATTTGAGAGTGCACCTAAACCTGTTTTGAAGGCCAAAGACAAACAAATGTCATAGCATATAATCAAATCAAATTTAATGGTTAACAAACTAAAATCAAAGCCACCTCAGTTTAAGCTTAAAACGGATGCGCCCATGCACCGTTTGATATGCTTAGATATAGAGGGATGTGGGTGTGCAAACTCAAGCACTTGGAGCATGCAAAAAAGGATGATTTGAGGTTGATGAAGACCCAAAATGACACAACATAGGTATGAGGAACCTATTTTGCCTCAAAGGCCTCAAGAACACACAAATATGCAAAGCTAAATAAATGAACTAAGATTAAAACAAGAAATGAATCTATGTTAATCCATTTAAGCTAATTTAGATGTGATTTAAGCTTGAAAATGATCTAAAAAAGATGAGTTTATGCTTATGCTAGAATGAAAATGACATTATAACTTTGCTATTGAGTTTGAGAGTTGAGAGATGATTTGCCTTAGGAAGTGAGGGTATTTATAGGATTTCTAAGGCTTGGGGTAGGAGGAATGAATGGCCAGGATTGAAATCCTTAAGAGAGGCCAAGATTCACTCAAAGGGAAGCACATGGATTGTGCTAGTTCTCAGCCAATCAGGAGGTGACACATGTCACAAGGTGAGTGGATGAAGGGAAGGGCAAAGAGGAGTCAACAAAGGGGGCTCCAAGCTCATAACTCTCCAAATAAATGCTTGTAAGAGCAATGAATGGGCTTTAAGAGGCTTTGAAGACTTTGGGGAAGTAATAAATGCTTTGTGGTTGAGATATTTGGAAGGAAAGACTTTGCTTTGGTTTAGGAAAGTCTTAAGCTTGGTTAGGATTGCACAAAGGTTTAAGGGTAGGATTAGGATTAGAAAAAGGATTAGGATGGGTGAAGAGGGTGGATTTGAGAAGATTCTAGAAGAGTCTAGATTTCTCCTTAGTTTCATGGAATAAAAGTTATTCATTCCAAAAGCTTAAGTTTTAGGAATATTTATTAAAATATTTTCAATAAATATGAAAATTAAATATTTAACCTTAATTAAATATTTAACCTTGGGATTAGGGTTAGAAAAGATGGGATTAGCCTTCTAATCGAAATTAAGAAGGGATTAGAAGATTTTGGAAGAGGTTAGTGGTCTTAAGGAAATTGGCCAAGTTTGGGATAAAAAATAAATTAATTTATTTTTGAAGTTTTTGGGCAATTTATTAATTAAATAATTAATAAATTAGGGATAATGTCCAAATGACATTTTTAGGCTAGATTCCTTAATTAAAGATTTTTAATTAAGAGAGAGGGATTTAATGGCATAAAAATAAATTAATTAATTAAATAATTAATTAATTAATAAATGATGATGTCATCAAGGATTTTCAGAAAACAAAAATAATTTATTTTCTGAAGGATTTTTCGGTGTCTACATTTTGCCCCTCTTTGATGCGATGCCGCAAGTGGCATGGCGTCAAAGACAAGAAAACAAGATGCCGAGGCTAGAATCAGAAGAAGAGGGTATGATGCCTGGGTGGACTAGGAGAAAGAGAGATACATGCCCCGGTGGGACAAAATCATGGAAGATGGGCCCAGTGGGACAAGGAGAAAGAAGGATCACGCCCTGGGACAGAGTGTGCCCGGTGGGACGAGGAAGGAAGGGCCTAGGAAGAAAGGGGAGATAAATAACCTCACTTCTAAGAACAAATATGGATGATATGCAAGATGAGATGGAAATGCAAGATGCAAGATGCAGCTATATGCAAAGATGCAAGATTAATCTATATGATAAATGCAAGGGACCAGATAGCTCCAAGTGCAAACGGGAGTGCACAACCTAGATTTAATATAGCAATGCTAGAGACCTGCCAAGGATACTGGGATCACGAGGCCTTGTCACCAGTGTTGCAGAGGACTGACGAGGACTGACGCTAAACAAACACACAGGGTTTCCCCAACATCACACATGAAGTGCAGAGGCAACATGGTGGAACCGATGCTGAAGGAACCACAAACACACAACTGACTCACACGCAAAAATGAAAGATCAAAAGACCTTGCCCCAGGTTATCCGCACACGCAGCACACCGTGATATAAAGAATCGTGGTGACCCTGGTGGGATAAAGAGAAGCCAAGAATATTAACAAGATCAAAAGGACAAAACCCAAGATCAAAATGATAACTCCGAAAAGACATCCTTTGCCAAGGAGAGAGATTAGGTTTGATTGATGGTGGGAAGATTGGTCGGACAGGAGGAACGATATATCCTCAAGGACCAGGATGGAAGATTAGGTCGGACAGGAGGAACGATATATCCTCAAGGACCAGGATGGAAGATTAGGTCAGACAGGAGGAACGATATATCCTCAAGGACCCATGGGTTGGTGAGAGAATAAGTGTAGTTGTTCGCTGGCAAAAGCTGAAGTTCAAGGAATAATCAGGATGAGCAAAGATAAGTCAACAATTGATGTTGCTGAAGCACCAGGCCTGAGTGGGACTAAAAGTTTTTTGAGGCTGGGGATAGGACAAGATATTTGATCAAATGCTGCTGCAGGACAGACAAGGACTAAGACAAAGGATGGGACCTAAAGACACAAATGTACAAATGAGCTTAGGTGGAGACACGACTGACACTATGGTACAAGACTCAAGAATAGGATATACAAAGAACTTGGGGATGAAGCTGACAACTTCAAAGATATGCAAGATGGTGCCCCAGCTAGGTTGGAAGGCCAAGATGGACTGGCAGTGGATGATGTGTCCTGAAATGACATGGATTTGGGAAGGACATATCCCAATGATGATGATTGGATCGAGATCAAGGCTTGCTACAAGATGAAGGATGCGATTTCATCGGTTAGCTTGATCTTGGATGTTGGCTAGCTAGAAGATATGGATAGGTTGGGAAGATTGCTAGCAAGGTGTGGATAGGGATGAATGGCATTGGATTGCAATGAGGTTGGCCTATAGCTAGATACCAATGACAAGAGAAGATACTAGGTGTTGGAAAGATGGAGGAAAATGCTGAGGATGGGGAGGATGGAACTGCTAGAAGATTTGGATGGAGGAAGATTCGGGGAGATTGGATGGTGGAACTGCTAGAGGATTTTGAAGATGGAAAAGCTGCTTGGAGGATGAAAAGCTGGTGGAAGATGGAAAGCTGGTGGAAGATTACCAAGTGTCAACAAAATGAGCTGCTGTTTTCCCAATGGAGGATCAGTGATAGGATTGCGTCAACCTAGGATAGACTGATGATCTTCGGTCAACTGGATTCTTGTCAATACAAGCCAATCTCTTGCTCGAGATGATAAGGCTATGCAAGGACAAGGTTTTGATTTCTTTAAGACAACACGTTGTGCCAAAAAGAGGATGATTTCTGATTTAGGATAAGGGATGGAAACAACTCAAAGGGCTGGAACACGATAATGCTTGTGGATTTTGGTACAAAAGATGGTGAATTTGCTTTCTGCTGTGGATGGTGGATGTTGGATTCTGATAAAGGATATGGGACGCTGAGTTGGTTTGCTGGTGGATCAAGATAGAGGATGCTGGAGGAACTGCTGATGGATTAAGATAGAGGAGTGCTGGAAGGATTGGATGGTGGTTGGTTTGGATTTGGATAGAGAAATTGCTGAGGATTTTGGGAGATGGAAGATTCAGATTTGGATAGCCTCCAAGGAATACGTCACCAAGGAAGAGGATGCCCTTTGTTTAAGATAGTTCATGTGTTTTAAAGGCATGGTGTATGCTTGGATGGAAGATATGCCAATAAGAGGATGAGGAAGGATGGAAGCTAGGATGAAAGGATTGGATAGAGGATATGTAGCTGAAAGGTGCAATGGATGCCAAGGAGGTGCCCAAAAGCATGTACATCTGATAGTCTCTATTTTTTGTCATCAAGATCCAATGGAAAATGAAGGAAGTGAGAGACAAAAGGGGATGGAGGACATGTTGGATAAGAGGTGATAGAAAGGAAGCCCCTAACTGCAGAAAGGAATTAGGGGGGGGCACTACGCATGGCGCCTATTTACCAGGTTTTCACCATGGTACTTGTCCAAGGCGCTTGAATTGCCAAGTTTTCACCAGAGGACGAATGTTTTTCTCTTGATTTTTGCTTTGTTGATAATTTTCTCTTTTGATTTATCCAATTTTTATGGATTTTTGTATTTTTTTCTTGACTTTGTGCTGATCTTGCTGATTTGTTGCTGAGCTTGCGTTGATATTCCACTGATTTTTTGATTTGTTGCTGATTTTGTGCTGATATGCATTGATACTTCTGATCTGTTGTTGAAGCTCTGATTTAATGCTGTCGTGCTTGCTGATCAACTGATGTTGCCATTTTGGCACTTCCTCTTGATTAGATGGTGACCTTTTGATTTGTCACTGATATTCTGATGGTGTTGCTGATTCTTTGATTGGATGTTCCCTTATGATTTGATAATGGCCCTGCTGTTTTTGATTTTGCACAGATATTTTGATTTTGTTGCTAACTCTCTGATGTGGCGCTGAGTTTTGTGCTGATTTTGGTGCTACCATGCGATTTGATGTTGATCTTCTGAGAGATTCTTCATTGATTTTCTAATGTGGATTGCTGATTTTCTGATGTTGCCGGCTTGTCATGGGGATCCATTGCTAGATGATGGACGACAAGCTTAAGATCACACCTAGGCATGTGCATATGACCATGCACATTTGATAATTGACTCCTCGGAGCAAGGCACTTAAGGTCATGATTCACTTTCTGTCAGGTTAACCTCCATGTAGATGAGCCACAAACATCCTTCTGTACCCAAGTTGATTTAGCTTGGTTTCTGCAATGTTGATAGGGAACTATCATGTGTTGTTATCCCAGATAGGAGGAAGAGGCAAAGCTCCATCTTCTAGCGCTTGAATTACCAAGTTTTCACTAGAAGATACGCCCTTTATTTTTACTGTTTTGGAATCAGAATGTGCCCCAGAAGGGTTTTCACATAAAGACTCATGATTTTGCCTTTGATTTTTTCACTTTTGCGACTAAAGCTTGCCTCCTCTCCAAAATATGCTTCCGTTTTAAGCTGATAGGCATATGTTGATGCTAAAGCCTGATTGCCTGTTGACTTTGCTGATTTCTCTGATTTGTCATTGATTTCCCTTTGCTGTTTTAGATGTGCTGACTGATCTTTGCTGACTTTCCTCACTGATTTCTTCTGATTGTGTGCCTGGATGTTGGTACAACTATAGCAGGACGGGGGGGATCATGCAAAGTCATGGATTAGATGGGGGAGATGGGAAAGATGGTGGTAGAAAGTGTTTGGATGGAAGGATGGAAAGTGATCAAGATAGGGGGATGTTGTTAGGATCAACATTGGCACATGTTGCGAGGAAGATGGATGATTGGATGTGGAAGATAGAGATAGATGTGATGGAGGATTTATGCTAGAGGATGGAGGAGATGGAGGGGAAGATTGAGGAGCTGGGAGATGGGCAACGTTGGATGCCATTGTGGATGTTTTTGTTAGATGGATTACATCTTTTTGCTTTGGGATCCACATCATTTTTGTTTTAGCTTTGATATGCCTTTGCGGTCATTGGTGTGCATCAGATTGTGCTTTTGCTTTGCTAGGCCTTTGTGGCCATGTGATAGATTTTGCTTGGACTTTGCTAGTTTTTTGGAGCCATTGGGGTGCTTTAGCATGCCTGATTGGCTCTTTGCTGGGCCTTTGCGGTGCATTTGATTGCCTGATTGGAGCTTGCATTGATTGACCATGTCGATTAGACTGGACATGGTAATCGTCATTGGGCCTTTGCAGCCATTGGGATGCATTAGATTTGGCGTTTGCTTTGATGGGCCTTTGTGGCCAGTGGTTTTCTTTGGCTTGCTTGATCGGATTTTGCTTTGATTGTGCATGTCGATTAGACTGGACATAACAATCCTGGGATATTTGTGGATTTTTCCCTTTATTCATGCGCAATATGGTATCCAAGTTGTGAGGAGCATTGGGAGGAATATGAGGAGTTGTCTGGGATGGAGAAAATTTGGATGGAGAGATGGAAGGAGATTGGTAGATAGGATATGTGGACATGTGTCGTTGTTGATCTTGACTAGGGATGCTTGGATGTTGGATGAAAGGCTGAGTAGGATAAGATGGGGGATGATATTTTGGGATATAAGGTCCCAAAATGGATTTGCTGGGTAACGAAGATGCGCTGAAAGACTTTGGGACATAGGGACCCAAAATGGATGGGGAGGATGAGGGAGGAATATGATAGGTTTTCCTCAGTTGTAACGATGGAGGGGGAGGAATTGCGTTGTGGGATCTGAAAGATGTTTTGTTGGTTTTGAATGGATGTTTGAACTTTGCCTTAGCTGTACCAACATTTCTGGATGAAGTACCTTTCACTGATGTGGAAGAAGTGCCCTCATCTGGTGTGCAACCGATTCCACAGCCTTTCGGATGTTTCCTGCCTTGAATGGGCTGTATATTTCCCTGTTCGTGAGTGCCAAGACCTTTGCCTTGATAGTTCCATCTTTTCAACATTTTATCCAGACAAGGATATTTTTGACTTGGGGTGAATGACAAACAGCCATTTTCTGGTTCTCTGATGGAAGATAGGAAGCTGATTTCTTCTTCTTCAAGTGGTTTGCCTTTGACAAATGTTAGTGACCCAAGAGGATAGAGTGATGGCAGCTGGACAGTTTGGTTAGGAGGATCCTCAAGAGGAGAGGATAGGATGTTGGGATTTTGACTAGGATTGGGGAATGGTATTGGATCTTTAGTTAGAGAAACTGGGATGATAGGATCTTGGATTGGAGGAATTGGGATTGTAGGATTTTGGATTGAAGGTGATGGAGGCAATAGAACATGCGATGGGGGAAGTAAAGGGGTTGGATCTTGATGTTCTTCTATAGATATTTCAACATGCTTTTGGTCCAGATCTTGACATGATGGGATTTGTTCAGATAGAGGATTAGGGGATATATGGATGGACTCTTCAAAGGGAGTGGATAGAAGGATTGGGAACTCTGCTGCTGGGGTGTCTGGAAGAAGGAAGAACTCTTCAGATGGTATGGATAAAAGGATGGGAGATTTTGCAGCTGCAATGGTAGGAAGAAGGGTGAACTCATGAGGTTCTTCAGATATGCTTTGGGTAATGCCAGAAGGAGGTGATGTTGGGGATTGGATAGATACTTCAGACAAATGGAACTCAACGATGATAGGAGATGGAAGAGGATCAATAGTTGGGATGTATGGAAGATAGATAATAGATGGGAGCGCTGGATGGGCCTCGTCAATGATGGCTTCACATAAAGGATTGCTTGGCTTTTCAATTTCAGGCATGGGTTTTTCTATTGGCTCTTCCTTGGGTTCTGTTATTGGTTTCCTTGGAGACTTTTGTGGTGAAGCAAGTTTGGAAGGTGGAGGAGATGGGGAACTTGGATGATCTTCGCATGAAAGTGGGGTTTGTGCTTGGGTAGATGTTTGCGAAGGGGGAGAGAAAGAAGGGAACACCCATGAAAAAGATGATTTTGAAAAGGGAACTTTGGATTTTGCTTGAGGGGGTGATGGTGCTGAAGAGGCAGGGCTAATGGCTTGAGGTACAGGTTTTGGAGTGGGTTGAGGGATGAACTCTGCTGGTGGGAAGAGACTTTTGGTAATGTGGTTTGGAAGAGAGGATGGTGGTTTGGGACAGGATGGAGGATTGGGGTTTAGAGCAGAAGATGGTGGTTTGGGAAAGGATAGAGGTTTGGTGAAAAGGATGGGAGGACTAGAATCTTGGATTTTAGAATTTTTTGGAGGATGGGCAGATGGAGGCCTTAGATAGGGGAAGTAGCATGAAGCGTTTCTAAGGGATGATGGCAATGGAGAAATGACCATAGCAGAAAGTGGAGGCCTGAAAGGAGCATATAGAAGAGGTGTAGGTTGAAGACAAGGATAAGTTGGGGATGGATAAGATACTGGGGTTGCTTTTCCAAGGACATGAAAAGGAGTGCTAGCCTTGCCAAGGACATGAAAGGGAGTGCTAGGAGATAAGCGCGAAGGCATGGTTGGTTGGATTGGAGGAATGATGGAATGCTGGGGGTTTCTTGGAGCAAACTGGCTGAAATAGGCATCATGGTCTACAAGACCTTCATCATCATTAGGATCGATTGGAGGGAGAGGAGAGATATCATAACCAAACTCATTATAGATTTGAGACATGCTGACTTTGCGAATGAGTTGGATAAGGAGGAAGGACGAAGATGGTTTGGAAGACTAAGACTCAGATTGGGATGACTGACGGAAGAAGACAGACAAAGGGATGGGAGATGACCAAGTTTTGGGATGGCTGCTCTGATTGTCCTTCGAACCAAGTTATAGATCTGCTTGATGTTTTTCCATTGGCAAAGGATTTGATAAAAGCAATCTTCACAGAGGACAAAGCAACTTTGTGAGATACAAACAAGATAAAAGACTCTGATAAATGCTTTCGAAAAAGTGTATGTTTGACAAATGTTTTCACGGGTCTTTGACTGTCAAGCACTTCAAACAGATCTACCTAAGGAAGGTGAGTATCAAAATCGCTTGCCCACAGCTTGGTATCCCCTAGAAGGGAATACAAATGGTGAGTAATCTTGAGGCGACCCGGTAAACCCCTTGGAATCGGTCCTTGCACAAGGATTTTGATACTTTCGGATGTAGATAGGGTAGCCTCTATTTTATCAGGTTTTTAATAGTTCCGTGGTGTCTCCATACCCGGTTTTGCTGATCATCCATGACTCACTTAAGAGCCTTGCCAATTATGCTGGGGGAGAGGAATGTTTACCATCCCCAGTCACGTGTTTGGCACGAACGCCCGGCGATTAGGAGATGTAAGTGATTCTTTTGGTATTCGCTTATTTGTATACCGGCCGGGGGGGATACCGGTTTGAGGTCGTTCTCCGAGGAGGAAGCGCTTCTCCTTGGACAGGCCTCGCTAAAAGCAGAACAGGTGAACTTGTCCAAGTTCAAGTGTTCCACGTTGCTTACTCTAACAAGGATTATGCAAGAATTGAAAAACTCCTACATGCACATCAAGCAGATTTTGTTCATTTTCCCAAATTTGATTAAGTGATGTTTGAACTTTGAAATGAAGACACTTGTGATTAGATTTTGATTTGTTCCTTTCCTCAAAATGTAAATGAATTGAACTTTTGCAAGTTCTTTCCTTTTGTGCATTCAAGATTTGATTAGCGAGTTGATTTAAGAACTTTGAAAAAGCTTTGTTTTATCCCTTAGATCACTCAATATTGAATTTGTTTGCTTGCTTTGAAATTTGAAATAGATGAGGGAATAGAGTTGTTTGTTTCCTTTAGTGCATTCAAGATTTGGTTTGATTTTCAAATTGACAATGACACTTAGGACCTAAGTTCATTTCCTTAATGTCATTCAAGATTGAGTTTGACCTTTGCTGTAATAAAAGAAATGAAAAAACCAGTCTTAAGCAACTCAAGACAAAAACCAAAAGCGACACTGTCCAGCTTATAGGCGACGATGAAAAGTGCAGAGGCGACATTTAATTCCTACAGGCGACATTCTGTACCTCAAAAGGCAACAGATAAAATGACCAGAGGCGTGATTTCTTTTGTTAAAGGCGTGATTTAATTACAAGAAGGTGACAGAAGAGAATTCTGGAACATAACAGAAGTTGCCGACAACAGGAAATTCTTAGTTATGCAGGCGTGAAAACAGAGTTCACAGGCGTCATTTCTTTCCTCAAAGGCGTGATTTAATTTCATGAAGGCGTGACTGGATTATTTGTAGGCGACATTTATTTTGTTGAAGGCGACATTTCTTTGTTTGAAGGCGACATTTAATTGCTGTAGGCGTCATTTCTTTTCATGAAGGCGACATTTCTTTATTTCCTGCAAAATACAAGCATATAAAGCATAATTTCATCAAAATGATTGTGGTTTGAGTCCCACCGGGCGTGCCAGAATGTAGACTAGGATTTGAGAGTGCACCTAAACCTGTTTTGAAGGCCAAAGACAAACAAATGTCATAGCATATAATCAAATCAAATTTAATCGTTAACAAACTAAAATCAAAGCCACCTCAGTTTAAGCTTAAAACGGATGCGTCCATGCACCGTTTGATATGCTTAGATATAGAGGGATGTGGGTGTGCAAAATCAAGCACTTGGAGCATGCAAAAAAGGATGATTTGAGGTTGATGAAGACCCAAAATGACACAAAATAGGTATGAGGAACCTATTTTGCCTCAAAGGCCTCAAGAACACACAAATATGCAAAGCTAAATAAATGAACTAAGATTAAAACAAGAAATGAATCTATGTTAATCCATTTAAGCTAATTTAGATGAGATTTAAGCTTGAAAATGATCTAAAAAAGATGAGTTTATGCTTATGCTAGAATGAAAATGACATTATAACTTTGCTATTGAGTTTGAGAGTTGAGAGATGATTTGCCTTAGGAAGTGAGGGTATTTATAGGATTTCTAAGGCTTGGGGTAGGAGGAATGAATGGCCAGGATTGAAATCTTTAAGAGAGGCCAAGATTCACTCAAAGGGAAGCACATGGATTGTGCTAGTTCTCAGCCAATCAGGAGGTGACACATGTCACAAGGTGAGTGGATGAAGGGAAGGGCAAAGAGGAGTCAACAAAGGGGGCTCCAAGCTCATAACTCTCCAAATAAATGCTTGTAAGAGCAATGAATGGGCTTTAAGAGGCTTTGAAGACTTTGGGGAAGCAATAAATACTTTGTGGTTGAGATATTTGGAAGGAAAGACTTTGCTTTGGTTTAGGAAAGTCTTAAGCTTGGTTAGGATTGCACAAAGGTTTAAGGGTAGGATTAGGATTAGAAAAAGGATTAGGATGGGTGAAGAGGGTGGATTTGAGAAGATTCTAGAAGAGTCTAGATTTCTCCTTAGTTTCATGGAATAAAAGTTATTCATTCCAAAAGCTTAAGTTTTAGGAATATTTATTAAAATATTTTCAATAAATATGAAAATTAAATATTTAACCTTAATTAAATATTTAACCTTGGGATTAGGGTTAGAAAAGATGGGATTAGCCTTCTAATCGAAATTAAGAAGGGATTAGAAGATTTTGGAAGAGGTTAGTGGTCTTAAGGAAATTGGCCAAGTTTGGGATAAAAAATAAATTAATTTATTTTTGAAGTTTTTGGGTAATTTATTAATTAAATAATTAATAAATTAGGGATAATGTCCAAATGACATTTTTAGGCTAGATTCCTTAATTAAAGATTTTTAATTAAGAGAGAGGGATTTAATGGCATAAAAATAAATTAATTAATTAAATAATTAATTAATTAATAAATGATGATGTCATCAAGGATTTTTAGAAAACAAAAATAATTTATTTTCTGAAGGATTTTTTGGTGTCTACACTAGCAGGAGTACCAGTCTATAGAACTCCAACTTTTTCATCTAGAATTTTCTCCATCTTGGCCTAAATGTTATCCATCATGTCGATAACCCTTTTTAGTTCAGCTAGATTATTCTTAATCATAGGGGACTTCTTCTTACCCTGGGTATGAGAACTAGGACTACCATTGTCCAGCAGAGGAGCGCTCCTAACCTCAATGCCATCCTCTGAAGTATTGTCCAGCAAGTTAACTAGAACCTTCATATTGGTATTAGAAGCCTTCATACTATCCATACTATGCTAGAGAATGTTGATGAGAATGTTATCAACTCTATCCATTCTATCCTTCAAATCAGTAGCATGTGGGTTAGCAGTTCTCTCATTAAGAAGAGACTCTACTTTCTCTTGAAGGATGGTGTTGTCGGCTTCAAGCTTTCTACATTTCAAATGGAGTCTTAATTTTATGAAAAAACCACTTACTAAATCTGAATGAGTAAAGGGCCTCGGCTTTAGTAGTCTATAGGATGCTAGTAGTCACCTCCTCCCTATCATTGAAATCTTTGAAAATAAGCTTGATAGTGGACTCTCTAGCCTTTCATTCATTGGACTCCTCGGTACCCTCCTGATTGTTATCCTAATAATCATGAGATATGGGCATGTCATGCCTCATCCCTTCAACAAAATCTTCTAGAACAGGCACCTCCTCCTTATTAAAATCCCTGTCATTTTTTCATTTTTAGCATACTAAATGGCTATATCAACCAGGTCCTCAAGGCTATGGGAATTTAGCACCTGAGTGCCTTCAGACTTAGCCTCTTCAATTTATGTATCTTTTTCCTTATTTGTTATCTCTTGGGTATTATTGTTAGGGTCCTCAGCTTCAATAATGTCTTTTTCCTCATTGCACAAGGTATCAATACCCTACATATTAGTATCAATATTTAGCTGATCCCCCTTCCTAGTATTCTCCTCATTCCCCTCCTTTGAATTCTCATTGCCATCCTCATCCTTGTGTTCTTCCTGATCAGGCATAGCCTTAGAATCATCAGTCTCTTCCTCATCCTTGCTAGGGATTTTCATCTCCTAGGCATTATCAGAAACCTCATCCTCAAAATCCTCCATTTCTGAGCACGAAAAGCTACTCTCCTCCTTAGTAGCTTCCGAATAGATTTTCTTCAAGCTGCTGCCAAGATTGTCATCTGCCTTCCATTTAACAGACCCCATCTTCAACTTCTTAGGGCTTATCTTGTTCTTACCAATGAAAGGAGTAGAAGAAGGGATAGGGATATTTTTCTTCATATACTCATGAATTAATAGAATCAATCCCTCATGTTTCACAGCCTTTTTAGGTGAACCCTTATGTTCATTTATGCTTTTAACCAGAGAAGTATACTTGTAAAAAGGAATATTGATGGTATCCTTGTACCTGAAGTGATTTAGGAACATGAAATAATGGGAATGAGCCTAAGTGAAGTAGCTTTCAAGGGTGAAGTATTCCATAACAACCTACAACACATGGCACCAAATCTCCTTAATCTTGACAGGTTCCATGTAGCCATTAACCTTGCCTTCTGCAAAATCAACCTTCCCTTTCTCAGATTTTGGGAACTTTTTAGCTACCACGTCTGAAATCTTGTAGTTTCTATAAAATTTTTGACCTTCTTTAGGGATTCCCAAAACTTGATCAATAAGCTCAAAAGAAATCTCTAATGTGCGACCATCAATGGTGATAGAATTGTCCTTCCAGCCTTCAACAAATTTCTGGGTTACATCCTTATCAAAGCCATGTAGTTTTTCTAGATAATGGGTTACTCCACCTTTTTTCAACTTCCTCCAAACCATCACCATTTTTGGTTCCTTAAGCTTGTTACAGTTATCCGGTTCTTCACACTTCAAGTCACCCCCCATATTCACAGAGTTTAGGGATACAAAGCTTTTAGTGAAAATAGAGCTGAAGTAATAATAGCCCCTATTAATAAGATTACCACTATATAGAGCCTAGCAAATGAGTGAACTATTGGTAATGATGTTGCTTAAAAAAATGCACCATACTTTCCCATAATTACAGTTAGAGTACATAGGGCTTATGTGAGTTTCATTAATAATTCTCAATCTTTCCTTCCTTAGTATTGATTTTATCATAATTTATGTAATGATGTCAGCAGACTTAACTCCAATGTTCACCAAGCTATCCGCCATGGTGTTGCCCTTGTGGTACACATGGGTTATGTGAGTAGTAGTACACTTTGAAATGATGTTTTTAGCTTCACCAATAGTGTTATCTATTGTCCATGATGGGGGGAATTACATTTAAGGCAATTAATGATATTCAAAGAGTCACCCTCCAACCTTTGACAACCTTGGTGTCAAGTATCTTTTCTAGTTTTCTTGGCTCATGGTATGGAAGTTCTACTAGGTCTTATTGGAGCTCTTCATCTTGAATGCTTGCAAGGACATCTAATGGTCCTTTGTATAGGGTTAAGTCACAAATGTTGAAGATAGGTGAAATCCCCAAATCTAAAGGTAAAGCAACCTCATAGGCATTCATTACTATTTTCTTGATGACTTCACAAGGACCAACTTTCCTCATCATCAACTTTGTGTGTTTTCCTTTTGGTAACCTTTCCATATTGAGGTATACCCACACCAAATCTCCAATCTGAAACTCAAGGTCTCTTCTCTTTTTGTCTGCATTTTCTTTTTATTTCATTGAACTTCTTTATAGTGCTAGTTTGACTTGTTCATGCATCTCTTGGATATTGGTTGCAAAGTCTTCACCATGGGCACTTATATGACCTCCTTGAGGAAGGTCCCTTAACTCAAGAATACCTCTTTGACTTTTCCCATAAACAACTTGGAATGGACTCTTACCTATACTCCTATTGATGGAGTCATTGAATGCAATTTTTTCTTGGGAAAGAACACTATCCCATTTTTCTCCATACTGCTTGGTTAGGCATCTCAATAGGTTGCCCAATTACCTATTGACAACTTCAGTCTACCCATCTATTTGAGGATGATAAGAAGAACTGAAATGAAGATTTGTCCCTAACCTTTTCCACAAGGTCCTCCACAAGTCACCTACAAATCTTACATCTCTATCAGAGATTATTATTTTGGGTAGACCATGGATTCTAAAAATATCCTTGAAGATTAGGTTGGCTACATAAGTGGCATCAATTGTGCTCTTATAGGGAATGAAGTGGGCCATTTTACTAAACCTATCCACAAAAACATAGATGTGGTCAAATCCCTTTTTTGTCCTTGGCAGACCCATGACAAATTCCATGCTACAACTCTCCCAAGGTCTAGTGGGAATGGGAAATGGTTGGTATAGCGCCGCATTGGTTGAAGTACCCTTGGCCTTCTAACATATGGTTCAAGACTCCACAAACTTCCTTACCTTAGTGGGCATCTTGGGCCAATGATAGAACATCCTGACCTATTCCAAGGTCTTATCCATGCCAAAGTGTCCTCCCATGCTTCATGCATGCTTCTCTCTAATTATGTTCTCTCTCATAGAACACTTTGGGATACACAAATGATGTCCCTTGAACAAGAGCCCATCCTGAATTAGATAATATGCATACTGGTTGTGATATGCCTCTAAAAATTCATAGAAAATTTGATAGATGTCTTTGAAATCTTCATCAGAATGGTACATGTCCTTCAAAGACAATGCCTACACTTTGGAGCCTAATTTCTTGCATTATCATGGTCCTTCTACTTAGAGCATCTACCACCTTATTGGAAACTCCTTTCTTATTTTTTATGGAGAAGGTGAGGGCTTGAATGGATTCAACCCATTTCATATGCTTGTGGCCCAACTTTTCTTGACTGTTTAGAAAACTTAGAGCCTGATTGTCTGTGAAGTCCACAAACTCTCTTGGTAGGAGATAGTGTCTCCATTTTTTCAGTGCCTTGACTAGTGCATATAGTTCCAAGTCATATGAGTATTTCCTCTTAGCATCATTTAGTTTTTCACTAAAAAAGGCTATTGGCCTTCCTTCCTCGCTTATTACTGCTCCTATTATAGTGTTAGAAGCATCACATTCTATAGTAAAAACTTTGTGATAATCAAGGAATGCTAAGACTGGTCTGTCAGATACCTTCTACTTTAGATGCTGAAAAGAGTTTTCTACTTCCTTAGTCCACAAAAACTTGTGTTTTTGTCCCCCTTTCATAGTCTCCATCATTGGAGCACACAAATGGCTAAAGTTCTTGAAGAAATTTCTATAGAATGATGCAAGGCAATGAAAGCTCCTTAGCTCTGTCATTGTCCTTGGAGAAGGCCAAGATAGAATAGCCTCTATCTTATCAGGATCCATCTTTATGTTTCCTTCTGCAACCACAAAACCTAAATACACAAGCTCTTCCTACATAAAAACACATCTCTCCAAGTTGATGAAAATTTTCTCCACTTGTAATCTTTTGAGGACTAGATCTAGATGCCTTAAGTGGTATTCTTTGGTTTTACTAAAAATAAGGATGTCATCTAGATATACAATGACAAATTTTCCCAAGAATGATTTGAGCACCTCATTAATGAGTCTCATGAATGTGCTAGGGGCATTAGACAACCCAAAGGGCATCACCCTCCATTCATACAAGCCTTCATTGGTTTTGAATGTTGTTTTCCACTCATCAGCAGTCTTGATTCATATTTGGTGGTATCCACTCTTCAAGTCCACTTTAGGAAAATAGCTTGCACCCCCTAAATGATCCAATAGGTCTTCAATTCTAGGCATGGGAAACCTATATCTTATGGTGATCCTATTGATGGCTCTGGAGTTAGTGCACAACCTCCATGTGCCTTCTTTCTTTGGGGCTAGAAGGGCAGGTACTACATAAGGGCTCAAGCTTTTGCTAATCAACCCTTTGTCTAGAAGTTCTTGTATTTTCCTAGCCATTTATTTTTTTTGTTTGGGGGTTAGTTTATATGCTGATTTGTTGGGCAAGGTGGCTCCAGGGATAAGATCAATGTGATGGCTTATCTCTTTGATGGGAGGCAACTCACTAGGTAAGTCTTTTGACAAAATGTCTCTATACCGATCAAGCAAATCAGTCACTTCCTTAGGACTAGTTCTTCTCAAGGTCTCTACCTTGACTTCCTTTCCCTTCTTCCCATCATTTTTAGGCAAAAAAACAATAGCATAACAAGGATTTCCTTCTTCCTTAATTGTTCTCACAAACTCCTTTTCACCTAAAAATAGGAACTTGGAATCATTTTCAACATGATCAGAATGGCACAAGAATGTTACCTTCTCACCTTTGTGCATGTTTGAGTATGTTTTTAGTATCCCATCATGATGTTCTTCCACATCATATTGCCATGGCCTCCCAAGCAGACGATGGCAGGCATCCAGTCTTTGTATTTCCCAAGTTGGAACTCCACCCAAGCCTGTTCTTCAATGATAGTTTGTTGGTTTTTAGTAAGCCAAGAAGACACTTTGTAAGGGGTGGGGTGTGGGACCCTTCTTAGTTTCAACTTCTCCACTACTTCAATAGAGATCATATTGTTAGTAGAACCACTATCAACAACCAACTTACATACCTTGCCTCCAATTTTGCATGAGGATTTGAACAGATTCTTCCTTTGGGGTGGCTCTTGGGTGACTGGTGTCTTCATCAAGGGGCTCCTAAGCATCAAGTTTTCTCCCTCCTCAGGTAGCACATGGGATCCTTGGCTATTTTTTATTTGATCCTCTTCTTTCCTAACAAGGTTAGCTCTCCTCTCCCCCTGCCTATTCTTCTTCTCAGGGCACTTAGATGCTACGTGTACTGTTTGATGGCACCTATAACACTTCACACCTTCTAGGCCTCTTCCCCCAATTCTTCATCTAGAACTGTTCCCTCTTCCTCTAAAGGTATCTCTAGGACTATTTTCCCCTCTATGGCTATCTTGGCTCTATTCCCCAAAGTCTTTGGAGTTCTATCTGCCTTTATTGTGTTGGCTTCTACCTCAGAAACTCTTGTTGTTGTTTGCACCTCTACTTTTATTTTCTTGGTCTTATTTCCTTCTCATCTTCTCCTCTTCCTTTAATGCCATCTAATAGAATTGGTTGATATTAGTTATGATACTCATGCTTAATTCATCCTGGATGGACATCTTCAATCCTTATATATATCTAGCAAGCTTCACACTCTTGGGTTCTGCCAACTTGGATTTCATTCCAAGCATATTAAATTCCTCAGTGTATGTTGTGACATCTTGGTCTCTTTGTCTCAGACCCATTCTCTTCTTATGAAGTTGGACTCCATAATATATAGGGATATATGCTTCCCTCAATAGACCCACCATCTTCCTCCAAGTGGTGACCAATTTCTTTCATTCCTTCACTCTCTCATATGGAGTGAAATTCCACCATGTGAGGACAGACCCCTACAACTTTGACTTGGATATTTTCACCCTTTGGTTTCTAGGGATGTCCTCATAGTTAAAAAAACTAGAGATATCATCAATCCAATCCAAGGAAACATCGGGGTCTAGTTTCCCATTATAGACAGGCAGGTCCAATCTTGCGTCCATGGTTCTTCTCTCCATGGAATTCAATGTCTTCAGGAGCATCTTTTGATCAGTAGGTAGTTGTTCTTCCTCCTATTCAGGGGTTTGTTCTTCACTCCCCACTTCATCCTCATCAAAGTTTCCAATGGTTTCCTTATCCATCTTCTCTGACAATGTCTTCATATCTCTTGCCATCTTCTCCAATTGGGCCTCATAGCTTGCCTTTTGCTCTCTAAATTTTTTTGCCAATTCTCCATTAGTTACTCTTTTTGGAACTTCTTCCTCACTACTATTTGACATGGCATATTCTTCCTCCTAAGGACCTTAGGAGCTCTTATACCAATTGATGTAGACAATCCCACAAATCCTCAAGTTTGAATCCACAAACCACCATTAGGAAAGAATGGGACCTCTACAGGTAGGACTTATTGGCAAAAAAGTTTTGTTCACCCCAAAACCTCATTTCCAACTTGATGCATGAATCAAAACCCTCCCAACTCCTCCTTGAAAAACTCAAATCTAAAGTATAGCATTTTCCAATTTATAGTTCTAGGAAACTAGCCAATTTCCTTGTAGCCCTCCTACTCAGGTAATTTGAACTTAACTCAAAATATCCCCACACAACCCAATATTCTAAGGATATATTTGGACACCCTTTTCAGTTTTATTTTGATTTTGGAAATGATGGGATTTGATTCTGAAGCTATCCTACCAAAGGACACCCAAGATACCTATGGCTAATAGGGCTAATTAGGGGTTGTAAAGAAGGAATTCATTTCAAATGGATTGATTTCCTCTCCTTAATAATTGGAGACTCTTAAGATAGGGTAGGAAACTCAAAATCCAAGGTTTGGTGTTTTGATTCATCACCCATCAAAAGTTATGGGGATTGTTGTAGCCTATCTAGAAGGTAGTCACGTAGAGATCTCTACCTAGGGCTTCTTGTTTCTCCACCCTTCCCTACATGGAAAATTATCACCTCTCAGAATATTAATATACATATTCCATTCTTTTATTCCACCAAGTTTCATCAGATTTCCATGGTCGATTTGCAAGAAATGGCCAAAAAGCCTTAAAACCCTAAGGTCTATCCTAAAATCAAGGCAGTGGCTTTGAAGTTATAATAACATAGAGCTCAGGCAAAATGAAGACTTTATACCACTTGAACATTGAAGGTAAGAATCATTAGAAACTTCTCTGATCAATCTCCCTTCATCCACCATCTATACCAAGCCGTACAATTGTTGCTTCAGTCTAAAAATTATAGAAAATAGGGTATAATTTTATTAATTCTTCAAAATCTATTACATTACCATGCACTCACGCATTGGTATGACCAAATTAATATTTAAATAGAACCCTCCCAACTATTTTAACCATCTTTTGTTGGTCAGAGAGGGTAGACATTTAGTTGTAATAGATTTTTAACAAGTTGCTAAAGTTGCAAAGTAACTTTTTATCAACTTTTGCAAGTTTTGTGCAACTTTTCAAATTTGTTGCCTATCCTTTAATCCTTATGCTACCTAGGCCCATGATGATGACCTAAGACTTCTTAGGGCCTAATAAATACCATGCATTCCTAATTAAGACTAAATCTAACATTAAACACCTCTTTTATCAGTCCCCTCAATCTAAGTGTCTTAGGTTGATATGGCCACCCAAAAGCACTTGATTGAACAATAGGACTCTAATGAGGATACATTGTTATGTAAGGAAATAAGGATACATTGAAGGAAGACTTGTGGTCTTCTTGGCATCAGTTCTCTTCCTCTAATTTAGTCTTTTGAGGGTGTTCCTGCACCAGCTTATTTGCCTCCAGAATCTCTTCTTTAATGATGATATTGTACTTCTTTAGTTCTTCATAACTAGTTTTTACATCATTGGTTTCTAGCTACACTCTTTCCAAGGATTCTTTAAGTTTTATCTTTTCTTTTTTCTCTTGTTGAATTCTTTTAGTCATTTGCAGAATGATGATCTCGTATTCATGATTTGTAGCATCCTTTTCCTATTTGATTTTTTCAATCAGATCAGAAGAATCATTCTCATATTTCCTCATAGGTTCTTTCCTTTAATTTCTTGAAAATATAATTTTCTCTTTGAGCCTCTTGATATATTTTTCATCTTTCTTTATCTTATATTTTAATTCACCATTTTCAGCATTAGCCTTATCTAGGTCTTCTAGTGTTGCCTCAAAGCTTTCTTCCAAACTACTTGAATCCATCTAGATCTCCCTTAACCTGTTAGGATTTATCTTCTAGGGCCTTTTGCTTTGATACTAATTTTTAGGATCAAGCAATACTAAGAGGGGGGTGAATTAGTATTATAGAACTTTTATTCCTTTTAAGATAATTCAAAATTAATTATGCAATAACTAAAATAAGAAGATCACACACATAAAGTAAACAACTCATAACACCATGATTTGTTCTCAAGGAATCCCTGGCTAAGGAAAAAACTCCAGTGGGGATGATACCCACAAATGATGCACTAAAATTATTGTTTCCCTATTAGGAGTAGAATATTACATTAGTAGAAGACCATATTGTGTGTGTGAAAATTATACCTGATCTGTAGACACAACACTCAGTAAAACATTAGAGGTTAGTGATAATCAAAATCGTGCAAAATTGAAAGCTATCTAACCAAGCGATTTACTGCCTTCTAATAGGTGCGAGATTAATGTTCTCAGATTGTAATCGAGATCAGTGACCTAGACGACACCTAAATGAAGGATTTGAATGCAAAAGATGGATATGAAATTGAATGCAATTAATCTATATTTTTGATATTTTCTATGCAATAAGAATGATAAAAACTGATATGATATGAATGCTATTGAAAACTAATATGTTATGAATCTAACAATGATATGAAATATGAATGCAAAAATAAGATTGATCTCACAAAAATGTCGATTCGCAAGAGCTTTGATTCTTCAATTCCAATTCTCCAGCGTGATTGTGCAAAATATGAGATGATTTGTGAAGAGCTAAAGCCTTAATTTATAGAAATCCAGGGCTTTGGAGGTGCATGAATAAAAGCCATAAATCACTCAAATTAACTCATCTTGATTTTTGAGTTATCTGATCATAAAAGATAGTTAATTCTCAAAATCATGCAAAAACATGCAAAAACAGCTTTTTAACTCAAATTAGAGTTTAGATCAGCTTTTTGAACTCCAAAAGGATGTTGAGTTCCAAAAAGTCAATAACTTGCATTGATTTTCTGATTTGGAGTTTAACTGTTTCTTTTGAATATGCATAATAATTAAGAATTAAATAAATAAATAAAGTGATTTATCCTCAACTCAACTGATTTTTGAAAATAAATAATTAATTTATGGGTTAATTAACTATTTATTCAAACTTTTATTAAAAATTATATTATTAAATAATGACAACATGCTTTAATTAATTAAATAAGAATTTAATCAATTAAAGATAGGAATTTTGATTTATTGTCAAAATTAAATAATACAATTAATAATAGATAGAATTAAATTTAATTACATAATTAAGTGGCAAATATTAAATCTAATTAATTAAATATGAAAATATTCAATTAATCAAACTTTAGGATAAATGTGATTTATTGCCAAATAATTATAAAATTAAAGATAATTAAGATAATTAGGAATATTACTAGGAATATTCCCTGATGCAAAATTTAAGATAATCAATTATGATTCGATGATGTTTAGATGTGCCTTAGGTTAGGACTTTGATGTCAATTTTGTTCGAATTGAAGATGTAGGAGATTAATGAACTTATAGCCCATTTTTGGGGTATTACATTTTGCCCCTCTTTGAATTACTGTGTGAAGCGCAGTGGTTCAAAGATAGTCTGTGTTTGATAAAGATATGAAACTGATTCAAAAGATAAACCGATCTCAAGATAGAAACCGATTGAAAGATATTGAGATAGGAGTTGATTGATATTGACTTGATATGGAGATAATAGGTCTTGAATGACCAAAGATAATGTTCACTGTAGCAGCAAATGAACCTATGATTGCGAAAAAGTGTCAAAATACCTGATTCTGAACCTTAGGATTGATAAGAAGTGAGTGACCCGTTCTAGACTCGATTGTCTTAGCAGAACTAGCAAGTATCACATCCAAACCCTTTAGTTGTCGAAGAACCAAGGAAAGAACACTATGATCTGATGGTTGCAAAAACTGATACAGTTTACAAGATTAGGAGAATACCAAATTGATATGGATTGATGAATCTGATATGCCCCAAGTGATGATAGATTTGCCCCAAGCGATGAGGACTTTTGATGAATCAGCGACTAGACGTGATTGTTGTCTTGATCACTAATGAAAGATATTGATAGATTTGATCGATAGAATTTAAGATTTACAGACTTTGAATGATGTGCAATACCATGCCCCCTTCGGGATTAAAATTGAAATCTGACAAGAAAAAGTCAGCGTTGATAGCTTAGAAGCATGTTAATTGATTTGAGAAGTGGTTATACATGTCCGAGAACGCATTCTGCATCGTTCGGAGGTCTTGGAGACCGAATTTGACTAGGTTTGACCATGAGTTGACCATGGTTGACCAAGTTGAAATTTTGATAGTTTGATGTAAGATAATCAGTTAAGTTGAATACTAGATTTCTGTGATGATTGAAGGTCGAATATGCAAGTAGTTAATAATATGAATGATCTCAAATTTGAATTTTGATCCCGAAAAAGGATTCTACTTGCTATTTCATTGGAGGAACCTTCGTGTGAGATTCAGCTCTTGTTAGACTTGAAGATGCGATTTGAAAAATCATTTAAGCATTGAAGTTCATTTAATCATTGTGAGATCATGTAAACATGCAAAATGCAATGAGACATGCAAAATGAAATGCAACCTAAGACCTAGGACCTAGTCACTGATCATGTGTCGATTTGTTATCATCATTGAACTTTTAGGTAACCAGATAAATCAATACAATGCCCACTAGCCATGAAACCATAGACATATGAATATCAATTTGTATGCGCAAGAATCAATACAACACCCACTGGTTATACAACCATGGACATATGAATATTGATTTGTTTTTGGAATGTTGGATTAGATATAAGCACCAAGGCACAAGCGTCAGGATGACCTGAATATCATGTCCATTTTGATATAGCAATTTGTACAAGCATCAAAACATAAATGTTGGGATGACCTGAGTATGCCTTGCATTACAAACACATCAAACAGTCAAGAGATCATTCTAAATCCAATGTGAATTACCCGTAGTGACCCTTTATCGTTCACATCCTTAGGCAAGATTGCGTTCCACAGTAGGAGAAAGAACTTACTCAAAAAGATAATAGTTAGATCAAACTTCCTTGAATTGTCTGGGTATCAATGGTCGAGGTACGCATGGCCATCCAATTCGAGATAGAGGCTCTTATAGTCGGACACCATTTCAATCCAGAAGTTCCAAAGATGTTAGATTTTCACATACAAGCAGAAGACAAAGAAAAGATTATGCCCCCAGTCATCACTCTCTAAATCCTATAAAAGACATCATCGAAGAGCTCGAAGGGACACAATATGCAAAAATCTCAATGTGAATCAGTAAGCATACAAGGAGATAAAAGCATGAAAAGCACAAATTGTTTTCAGTTGAGTTTTGATGTTTGATTGTTGTTGATGCAAAATCCTTTCTGGAGACGAGACAGACTGACTGACTCAACTTGAAGCTTCAAAGGACTCTGAGTGGATATGACACATCTAAGATACATGGGAGACCATAGGATATGACATTGATTGCCCCCAAGTGTGAACATTGATAGGATGCAAACGCTTGAGCTGGTTGGTGTACAGGCCGACTTATTGAAAATTGGAAATGCAGGAACAAACCGGGAGATATGTACAAACTAAAGCAAGACTGAAAGCTGGGAAAGACCAAGATTGTGCTGATAGATGGAGCATTTTGGAACAAGTGGTGCCCGTTTGCCGAGTTTTCACCATCTTGGTAGAGATTCTATTTTTGCTACCGATGTGCCTGTTTCCAGGTTTTCACCAAGGCACTTTTTTTTTCTTTTTCTTTTTTTTCATTTTTTTGTATTTTTCATTTTTTCAATTTTTTTGTACTTTTGATATTTTTTGATTTTTTTTTGTGAATCATCAAGGCGCCTATTGCTAGGTTTTCACCAAGATGTTCATTTTTTCAGGACTTTTTCGGATTTTTAAGATTTTTTTCAGGACATTTACCAAGCACTGAATGCCTTAGGCATAGAATTTCTTTAGATGGAGAACGTTGATTGGTTCTCGGAGCTGTTCTCCTTCAGTTGTTGAGAGTTGATAGGCACCAGAGCCAAAAGTAGCAGTGATTACAAAGGGACCCAGCCAGTTGGGTTTGAACTTCCCCTTGCGTTCTTGATGTGATTGATTTTTAGGATTTTCTCTCAACACTAGATCGCCAACCTGAAATTCTCTATTTCTGACTTTCTTGTTGTAGCCTCTAGACATTCTTTTCTGATACACTCTGAGATGATCATACGCTGCTTGTCTGCGCTCATCTAGTAGTTCAAGTTCTTGTAACCTCGACACTCTGTAGTCTTCATCAGTGACAAGTCCATGCATTCTGATCCTGAGTGATGGGATTTCAACCTCAATAGGCAGTACCCCTTCAGACCCATAAACTAAAGCGAAAGGTGTAGCCCCAATAGGTGTGCTGATACTTGTTTTGTAGGCCCATTCTGATACTTGTTCTGATACTGGTTCTGATACTGATTCTGATAATTATTCTGATACTTGGTATACTTGATAGCATCTTTTTCCATTTGAAAACTCCCAAGCAAGATCATATCGTGCAGTCCCAATGTCTAGCAAGGTGGAGAACAAGAGGGATTAGCAAGCTGGTGGAAGAGATGGAAGACAAGAGAATGAAGGGAAGAAATCCTCAAGGGGAAACTCCTCAAGAATACCCAAGCTAGGGAAAAATTGTCATGTAAAGCATATTTGGATAAGCAATGAAAGGCTAGCATAGGATAAGTCACAAAAGCGTGATGCAAGAGCAGGAAAGGATGCAATCCAAAGGAGTAGACATGTCAAGAGGCTTCATAGCACTGTGTTTTACTCTCTTTTTTTTTTTTTTTATTAGATCAAGACCAAAGGGGAAAAGGATAGTGATAGGCGAAAATGAATGGAGGAAGATGGATATGAAGGCTAAACATGGAAGGAATGAAAGAAAGATCACCGTAAGATAGCTCACAAAATAGCCAAATATTCGTGTATAGATCAACATTGTCAAGATCAAAGAGAGAAGATGGAATGGATGAAATATGTAGAAGAACTACGCATGATGCCTGATTGCCAGGTTTTCATCATGGTACTTATCCAAGGCGCCACAAGGGAGTGGTTTTCACCTTAGGAAAAAAAAATTTCTCTTTACTTTTGCTACCAAGGCGCCTGTTTCCAGGTTTTCACCAGGGCACATTTTTCATTTATTTATTTATTTATTTTTTTTTGGAAGAAGGCAAGCTTTTTATGTAATGCTCCTTGAAAGGATAAACCATGATATGCCAAAGATTCAAAATGATATGCTCAAAGATGCTGATAAGGAAAGGGAGATGGAAGAGAAAAATGGAGGATAAGGTTTTATGTAAAGCGAGTGAGGTTGGAAGATAGGAGGAATAGGAAAATGAGGAAAAATGATAGAAGGTAAAAGGATAATGAATGGAAGGATTGTGAAAGGGTAGATGGAAAGGAAGGCAAGATCAACGTCAACACATACCTTGAAGGGTGGTGAGAGGATGGAGGAATCTTGAATGAAGGAATACGTGAAGGAATATGGTGAATGGATAGCAGAGGTTGTGGTTTAGGCACATGGAATGGAAGAATATTTTTGGAAGGAGATGTAGTGGAAGCCTTTGAAAGCTTGAATGTCAACTTCACTTTTTGCTCAACGCCAGACTCTTTCAAGAGAGACTTTGGAATCCATATAGCCTTAGGCTTTTTATTTCCTTTTGATGATTTAGAGATAATATTTTCAATGATGGATTTTGGAACCCATACTTGTCTTGTAGTTTTTTTCTTAGATATCTCTTTTGACTTTATGCTTCCATGTCTATTAGAGGAGACATGGTGATCTTTTTTTGATGGATTCTTGTATTGCTTCTTTTTCTTGTATTGAACATTCAAGTTACTTCCAAAGGACTTGGGACTTGTGGAAAAGGGAGGATATGACTGGTTTAGATGGGTGGGTGGATGAAAAGGATTCAAGGGTATGCATCTATGTTGATCTTGAGGAAAGATGGGAGATGGAGGGACGTAGGGACCCAAGATGGATGGCAAATCAAGAGAGCTAGGAGGGGAAAGTGAAGGGACATAAGGACCCAAGATGGAAGGAAGGCATGAAGCCCTTAGTAGTGGTGGAAGAGGTCCAAGGATGGAAGTGGAAGATGCAAAAGGATAATCAATAAGTTCATCAGCATCTATATGACAACCAAAGATATCAGCATCTTTAGAGTGAGCATTAGAATTTTCAATAGAATCATGGACATCTTGAATAAGAGCATTTTCTTTGATAGGATCATTCAAAGCTTGCGAAGACTTAGGAAGAGTAGAAAGTGGAAGTGAACATGGAGTGGTAGAACAAGAAGATGGAAGACTTTGATCTTGACAAGGATCTTTGGATAGCACAAGTGCATAATTTTTCTTTTGATTTTCAATAGGCTTAACATTGGAAGGAACACTATTTTTACCAACCTTAATGGAAGTATCATCTTTGGAAAGTGCAAGTGTAGTAAGGTTATTTTGATTGTCAATAAGCTCAACAGTGTAAGTAGTAGCTTGATCTTGCTTAGGAGAAGACTTAAGACATGGTGGAATGCATGAAAAAAGGGGTACAGGATCAAAAGAACCATAAAGTGGATAAGAGACATCGGGAAAAGGATTGGATGACATGGAGGGTTCTTGATCTTGATCTTTCTTTATGTTCTTTTCTTCATCATTTTTAGAGTCCTCTTGACATGGAGCCACTTCTAAGGACAAGTAAGCATGTTGGGATTGTATGGATGAATTTGGAAGAGATGGTGGAGGACTAGCTGAAGTAGGGATTATAGCATATGAAGGCTTAGGCTCTTTAGGTTTATCATTATTGAAAGTATTTGCAGCCAAGTGAAGGTTAGCTTGAATTTCTTGAAGAGGTAGCCCTAGAGGATAACTATAGGGAACCACATGAAAAGTATCAGGGCTTGTGTCAGATGAAGGTTCTGTGAAAGATGTGAAAGATTCAGAAGCTTTAGGAAATGTACAGGTATTGGACGAAGTAGGGGATGGAAGGGAACCATCACCAGACAAAGGTTCAACATTAACATGATCTTGCTTGAGAGTGTAATCTTTATTTTCAGCTGGAGAGTTCTGAGAGGAGAGATCCTTATAGTATTGACGTTTCAAGCTAGCACGATGTATTTTATAGTCGTCAACAGTAGTAGATGGATCATCATCAAGGTATTGTCCACAAAAGCCATCAAAATCTCTTTCAAAATCAGAATCATATGGATCACCATCACGATCTATCCAATGTGACGGCCCCTTTGTAGTAAGTAGGAATGAACGATGAGGAGGACTCTTAGGAACAGAGGTGTCATAGGTATCATTACATTTTCTGTCATCATAGTCATCATAGTCTTCAAAGCTAGATGTGTCACTCTCCGTGGAAGAGGTATCATATTGCTCAAATTTTTTTTTGGGGGCATGGTGACATGTACAAATCTTTATCAAATGGAAAAGAGTATAAAGATTCCATGGAGAACTTTTTAGATTCCTTCTCTTTCTCAAGTTTGTCAAGCTGGACTTGCATAGCATGTATCTATTTCATTATAGTGGCGATCAGAGCTTCTTCCTCTTGTTTACTGATTCTTGGAGACATGTGTACTGATTCTCAATAGCTATTGCTCTATTCCTGACACAATGATATTTTTGACAGATTCTGGAACTAGGCTGGAAACATTGGATATCTTGCAATTTGACAATTTTTGACAACTCTCTCAAATTTTTCCAAACGACACTCTGTAGACTCATACAACACTGGGTAGTCTATGAAATGATAGTTGCTAAACTCATACGACAGTTGGGTAATACTGAAATGACACTTGACAAAACTCGTATGACTTTTGACTTCCTGAAATGACTTTTGACTCCAGAAAAGATTTTACGTCAATTTTTGCAAAATGTAAGGTCTTCAGTTTTGGATTGTTTGCAAATTGTATTGTCCAGATTTTGAAGGTTATACCAGATTTGATCGTTTTTAATAGCCAAGTAGATAAATAAGCACGCAGGATAGCAAGCAAGTGATTCCAAGCACGTCTGAAAACAATGAACAAGGGCAAAAGCAACCTTGCGCATGAACAATCAAGTGACCAAATTGTGCTAATCCCTGAGAGTACTAATTGTGTATGTTCTGAAAAAGTTTTGCAATAACGCACATATACCTGAAAGTGAAAAATTGGCCTCTCTAGGGTTTTTAGTAATGGTTTGACTCTACAACTTTTATGATTCAAAGGGGTGAACTCCAATCCCGGCGCACCAGGGTTTTGACACAGTCTGAGAACTTAATCTTCAAGAGCTGCTAGGGAGATCTGACAACCCAACAATGAACCATACCCGTGGAGATTTCTTCCACAAGGACATTTATATAGCGGCTGTCACTACCATGGCGAAAATGGCTATTACCGCTTGAGGTTCCGTCAATGCAGTTTGCCCTGTGAAGGGATTGTCCGCTACGGTTAACCCTCTCTAAAGATGACTCACAATAGTATACCACAAGGGGACTTGGCTCCAGATTCAAGGTTTTGACACCTCTTCACTTTTAACCCAAACAAAGCAAGCAGATTAATCCGACACGCTAAGACAAAGTTTTGTTCCACCAAGGTCTGTGATATCAACTCCACGTGATCTATCAACCTCTCCGGGGAGAGAATGTATCAATCAATAAGAGAAGATGAACTAACCAATTTTGATTCACCAAAGCTCGTGATATCAACCTCACGTGATCTATCAACCTCTCCAGAGAGAGAATGTGTCGATCAATAAGAGAAGACTCACTAACTAAGTTGAATGTGAAACGCACTAAGTATCCTCCCTACCTACAAAGATTCTATCGTCAAGAAGGATTTCGCTAGGAATCCAATCTCTCAAGAATCACAAATAGTGTTCATAGGGCCTAATTACTATGTGAGCACAGATGTATGTTCCGAAAGTAAATCTACCAAAAGCATCCAAAAAGTAAAAAGAGGAACACTTAACGTTTAAAGCGAATATGAGATGAGTCCACAAGGTGGAACACTTAACACCTCACACAAGCTAAAAACGAGTCCACAACTTAGAAAACAAGGGAGTTCCTAAAAGCACAAAAGGGTTTCCAAGTGGAACATTTAACGCTTCTGTCCTGTTGACCCCTCCCCTTTATGGCGCTGAGATTGCAACCACGGGGCGGAAATGAGGGGCCGGCGGATTAGCGAGTCCAATAACCCAAGATAGCAATCAAGATCAATCACAAGTATTCTAAGACTACTTAATGAATCCTTAAGGGTTCACAACCTAGTATCAATTATGCAAGTGTGTAGAAATAGATCAAAAGCATGAAAAGATGCACACAAGCTTGACACATAAGAGATTTATTTTAAGTCCCAAATCAAAAGATTATTAGATGAAGGAGAATACCTGGGATCCTTGCAACGCGCTTAGTAGATTTTACTTGATTTTTAGCAATTTTTGTTGAGCTTTTCCATGCAAGCAAGTGACGAACTCTCCAACAAGCAAACAAGATATGCAAAATATATTCAACTTATGAAAACTATAGGGTTAGCTCTAAAAATCAATTATTATCAGTAATAATAACCAGCAATCAACCCAAATGACAACTCATATCATTCATTGAACCATGTAAAAAAAATAAGTGCATACCCATCACAAAACTTTTTTTTTTTTTTTGCATTTGACCTAGTCAACAAGATCTAATTTTTTTGATATGATTTTGGCTACAAAAATAGAAATTCAGAATAGAGACCCCTACTAAAAAATAGATATCTTTCCAAAAATGCAAAAATTTTAGAAAAACCTCTTCATTTGTGCCCTAGAGACCCATTTTATCAAAATAGACTAGTTTTTGTAAATTGACTATTTGAGCTATGATATCATGTCCAAATTTAAAATACAAAGAATGGACCCCCTGTAGAATTTAAAGAGCTTTCCGAAAATATAAAAATTTTCGAAAAATCTGCTAATTTGCGTCAGATATTAATTTTTTCTAGAATTTCGAGAAAAAATTATTAAAAATTCAAAACATCTCAGAAAATTCTAAATTTTTTACTGTAGCTTCCATGACATGTCACCAACCTGAAAAAAAAATTTCAGACCAAAATTTTAAGCCGTTTGGGAGATAAAATTAAATTTTTGAAACTTTAGGGTTTTAGCTCCCAAAAAAAATCAAAACCAGCATGCAAAGGTGGGTTGCCCCACGGTGGGCGCCAGAAATGTGTGTGTGAAAATTATACCTGATCTGTAGACACAACACTCAGTAAAACATTAGAGGTTAGTGATAATCAAAATCGTGCAAAATTGAAAGCTATCTAACCAAGCGATTTACTGCCTTCTAATAGGTGCGAGATTAATGTTCTCAGATTGTAATCGAGATCAGTGACCTAGACGACACCTAAATGAAGGATTTGAATGCAAAAGATGGATATGAAATTGAATGCAATTAATCTATATTTTTGATATTTTCTATGCAATAAGAATGATAAAAACTGATATGATATGAATGCTATTGAAAACTAATATGCTATGAATCTAACAATGATATGAAATATGAATGCAAAAATAAGATTGATCTCACAAAAATGTCGATTCGCAAGAGCTTTGATTCTTCAATTCCAATTCTCTAGCGTGATTGTGCAAAATATGAGATGATTTGTGAAGAGCTAAAGCCTTAATTTATAGAAATCCAGGGCTTTGGAGGTGCATGAATAAAAGCCATAAATCACTCAAATTAACTCATCTTGATTTTTGAGTTATCTGATCATAAAAGATAGTTAATTCTCAAAAACATGCAAAAATAGCTTTTTAACTCAAATTAGAGTTTAGATCAGCTTTTTGAACTCCAAAAGGATGTTGAGTTCCAAAAAGTCAATAACTTGCATTGATTTTCTGATTTGGAGTTTAACTGTTTCTTTTGAATATGCATAATAATTAAGAATTAAATAAATAAATAAAGTGATTTATCCTCAACTCAACTGATTTTTGAAAATAAATAATTAATTTATGGGTTAATTAACTATTTATTCAAACTTTTATTAAAAATTATATTATTAAATAATGACAACATGCTTTAAGTAATTAAATAAGAATTTAATCAATTAAAGATAGGAATTTTGATTTATTGTCAAAATTAAATAATACAATTAATAATAGATAGAATTAAATTTAATTACATAATTAAGTGGCAAATATTAAATCTAATTAATTAAATATGAAAATATTCAATTAATCAAACTTTAGGATAAATGTGATTTATTGCCAAATAATTATAAAATTAAAGATAATTAAGATAATTAGGAATATTACTAGGAATATTCCCTGATGCAAAATTTAAGATAATCAATTATGATTCGATGATGTTTAGATGTGCCTTAGGTTAGGACTTTGATGTCAATTTTGTTCGAATTGAAGATGTAGGAGATTAATGAACTTATAGCCCATTTTTGGGGTATTACACATATGAGAGAACAGACCCTGTTAAGAGTCTATAACCTTGTTAGGGGCAAATACAAAATGGAGCTTACTACTCTTATAATGGACTCATTGTCCAGTACTACCAAAGTATCTTGTAGCAACAAAATGAACTAAAAAAACATCTACTATTCCAAATTAGTTCCAATGATATCTCACCACATCCTCTACATTCTCTTCACATCCCAGTGTGTGGGTATGTGCAAGATCATGAGGGGCCAAACTATGCCCAAAAGTGACAATGAAAAATCAACAAATCAGGGTTAGTCAACTTCATGTGAAAATTTGAACTAGCTATCAACCTAATACCAAAAAGTTGTAAGAATAGAATCTGTAGGAAATTGAATGTAGTTTCTAAACTACTAGGCCTTTTCTAAAATAAATAAAAAATATAATTGGTGAAAAGTATAGATTTCAATACAGCAATACAAAAATTTTAGGAAAAAAATAAGAAGTAGGTGTATGTTTGACCACCTTAATCATGATCAAATGATAATATTTTTTTATAAGATTTAATATATAAGTATTACACTCGTGCCCGAATGTGACACATATTTTTTTTGTAATTTTATTCCAAAAAAATAATTAATTATGAATTTTCTGCTACAACATTTTCAGAATAAAAAAACTTTCGTGTCTGACCACCTTAACTCATTCAAAACTTTACAAAATTCAAAAAAAAATAAAATTCCTTGTAGTAGGTGAAGCATAGAATGTGACACATTTTTCAGAGTTCAAAAATGTTATACCGTTTGAAAGTTATAGTCATTTTTCAATCAGTATATAAATCAACACTTTAGAGGTAGCTCAATTAGAAAATAACTAATAATTACTTGCTAAATTCAAAATTTGACAGCAATTATATCGATAGAATGCTAATAATATCTTTAAAATACCCTTTTCATTTTATCAAATTCTGGTGAAAAAAAAGTTGTCAGCTACATTGTCAAAGTCTAGAACTTAGAGAAACAGGGGAAAAACACATATTTGAGACATTTCAATAGTTGACCATGTAGGTTTGGTGCACAAGGAAATACTGAGCCTAATCGAGTACCCAATATTTTCGAGTACCCAAATATGATAGTAGAATTTTTAATTTTCACTTTCCCTTCCCTCCACTGTCTCCCTCCCATTTCTCCATCCTTCATATGATATATTATATATAAAAAACTATATATTAGATATATTAAATATTTATAATATCAATTATATATTAAATATTATATAATATACATTTTACATTAAATATTATTTAATTATATATTAATATCAAAAACTATATATTAGATTATATACTATATATAATATTATATATATTAAATATTATATAATATACATTTTACATTTTAAATATTATTTAATATATATTATTTTATATGTATAATATATTAATATGTATTTTACCACTATGTATGAAAGGTTGGAAGATTGCAGAAAAATCATGGATGCCCATTGAAAGAAGCAAAGGAAATTAATCAACCATTTAAAAAATTCATGGACGGCCCTTGAGGAAGAGAGAGAGTGAGAAGGTGAGAGAGAGAGATAGCTCAAGACAAAGAGAGAGGAGATAACACAGAGAGAGAGAGAGAGAGAGAGAGAGAGAGCGGGGGGGAATGGGAAGGGGATAGAGTAGGAGAGAGAGAGAAGGGGAAGGGGAGAGAGTAGGAGAGAGAGAGAGAAGGGGAAGGATAACCAATTCATTACAATATTAATTAGTAAGGAGCAAGGCAAACTTAAATAATATCATAGAAGGCATTAGAAATCCAAATTCAAATTAGGATTTTTAAACAAAGTGAGTAAGGTCCTGGATAGGGATATTACAGATCCACACATTGTTTAGTAGATACCTCTAAGAACCCACATACATAGGAGTAGGTTTCAAGTAAGACTAAGATTGTTTATCAGTTCAAATTTATATTACTGTGTTGTACTTTTGATTAACATCCAATGATTGGATGTGAAATTGACAAATTTGATTATATTGCCACTGGTTCTATTTCAAATTCTGGAAAAAATAGATATTTGACATATGCTCATAAATTTTAGTCAACACCATTTTAAAATAACACATCAGTTTATTTTTACACATTGAGAATATCATCCTTAGGAATTGAACTGAAATTGACATAGGTCATAGGAAATAAATGCCCCAACTATTTGGTGTCTTCTACATTTTGAGTTTCTCACTACAATCAGGAGAAGAATATTACTCTCCAAATGGTTTTGGACAGTAACATTTGTACTTCCTCTTCACAAATATATTTATTCCCTCATCTTGCTACCTATTGATACTGACAAAGTGAATCTAGGCATTTCTGCCATGTAATGGGAGAAAATTGGTTTCCTAATTTATTGATATGTGTCTAAATAACACATGCAAGAACCTTTTCTTTGATATTGCTCACTAACACTTTAGAACTAAAAATGTTTACAAAAATTGGCATGTACTTGCATGAGGACATTATATATTATAGGAATCCCACACAGAAGCAGTTGGCAAGCCACTCAAAAAGTACTAACTGATAGCAAGTGGGATAATGCAGATGCTTTAATAAACCACTATCTTCTTTACTCAAGCAACATCTAGTTCATTTGCTCGACTGGGGCATGTTTGGGAACAAACAGTCTCCATTTAAACTCAAGTCTCTAGAAATGTAGTTATATTTGTCATTGGAGAAGATACACCCATTGGATCTGCAATAACATTATGCTCACTAGAATTTCCATTTCTCTTCAATTGGGATACTCTTTCCAAAATCGCATCTACCCTTTTACCAATTTGGGAAATCAATGGGTCTATTTGTGGACCTCGAAGGAGTTGGTCACCTAAACGAGAACCTTGAGATGAATTAGGAACTTCTCTATGAAAGAGATCAGTACCTTGAGAAGCTCTCCATTTGTTAGCTAAATTAAAACCTTGGACCATAGATGGCTGCCCTTTGTTGTAAAATGAGGAGTGAGACTACCTTGCCAAAGGTGGCAATGAACTTACATTTGAGGGATATTACCCAACATGAGTAACCTGGTTTCCCAAGTCTTGTAAATTCAAGGCCATTGATGAATAGGCATTTCTAATAGAAATATTTGTGGTGCTAGAATGAAGTGCATGACCAAATTCTTTGCTTTCTAATGAACCAATGTGAGGCTTCATTTCACATTTCTCTGTGGATAATTCCACAGCACTTGTTACTTCTCTATCTAAATTTTTTGTGTCAATGTACATGTGCATTGAAGAGCTTCTATGACTACTTGAGCTACTACCAGATGGTGAGTACTAATCATCATTATCTAACATAGGCTCACATGCATATCTTACTTCTTTACTTTGTTGCTTTCCCCTTCCTAGCTCTTCCTCCTTATCTATAACTTCTATCATGGGTCCAAGAAACTCTTCTGACTCTTTCCCATTAATATGCAAATATTTTTATCTATAACAGTATTTTTTGCATTTATTATGATATTAACCTAAGTTGATGCACCATCACTATTTGATCCATACTTCCCTTTCATTTTACTTGCTTTTCTCCTTTTGGATGTCATAGGCTAGGATTTGACAGTGGGTATGACCTTGGTACTATCAACGCTAATGATAAATTTTAGCTTTTAGCTATTAATTTTTTGTCATTTTTCCTGTATGATGCTTTTGTATATGAATTGTGGATATTCTCTAGGACAATTTTCATTTTTTCCTATAGGATGTCTTTGTATACAAATTTTGGAGAATCTCTATTAAAGAGTAGGTAAGGATGGCTAAGCTGAGTGCAGTGGAGAGGGAGATGACTAAATTGAGAGAGCAGAGGTAGAGATCGATAACAAGAAAAAAATTTTAGGGCTTGCGGAAATATGGAAATTATAATCTTCCTCCCAGAGAAGACATTAATGAAGTTCTTCGTGCCTTAGCCAAGGAAGTCCATTGGATTGTTGAAGCTGACGGTACTACATACAGAAATGTAGTATGTATTTTTGGCCTAATTTTTAATTTTCATTTCTTCTAGGTCTTTAAAGGCAGCTGGTAAAATCTTTGTATTAAATGTTAGGGAATGCATCAAAATAATATGATTCTGAGCACAAGCATGAGTCGCCATAAGGGCATAGTTGTACCTTTTAAAGGTGTTGTAAACCCTAGCTATGCAGAAATGGAGGCTTTGAAGAATAGTTCACTGGAGGCAGATTATAGAAGCAAAGGGCAAGAGAATCACTTTGTTTCCACTACCTGTGGCTGTGAAATGGTATCTTTCCCTATTTTTTCAACTAGAATGCTAAATTACAAAGGTTCTCAAAATAGATTTTAGTTGAACCGGATAATTGTACCATGCCTGTTGATAATCTGATAGCTCAACAGAGTCATTGGGAGGTTAAACAAGAACAACCAGATGGATCTTTGAACAGGTCAAAGATTATGGAGAGAAGGGAAGGGTTTGGTAAAATGAGCAGCTATACTGGAAATTATGCAAGTGCCGTAGAACCAACCGCATTAATAAATTTCAAGAAGAGATCAGCGGCGGCATGATATTATGTGGAAAGCCTTGCCATTTTGACGGTGCCACCTGGATATTATGAAGAATGTCTTGCCGCTTCAATGTCGGTGCCACCTCTATCTCATACTTTCGTTATTGCTTCTCACAAGTACTCTAAGATATGGTAGGGATTGTGGGCTTTTGCATAGCATAGTTCATCATAAATTCTCTATAAATCATGATGCGTTACAGTATTCTACATGTTTCTGAATGACTTACTTGAAGAATTTAATTCTCACCATAATTTTGGCTCCATGGATTGTCATTTTGCACTCAGAGAGAAGCTACGAATTGCAAGAATTTGATAAATTTGGTTTATCTCATTTTCTTTCTCTGCCATTTCTGAGTAATACAATTTTGTTTTGGTTCATCTTAAATGATTTCGCCTGAAGTTCATGAATTTTTTTAGATGATTTTGTTTTAAGTTAATGAAATTTCTTCCATGGATGCTAATGAAATCTCTTCCATTAAAGTTGATAACACATTTAAATTTAGAGTTAATAAATTCTATAGCTTGAATGTTCTTTGTTGTAGAAGGTTATTTTCATGGTTTTTGATTCATGCAATTCCTTAATAGTTTCATTCTTAATAGAATTCATAACTAGATTTTCCATAGTCAATTTTCTTCTTGATCATTCCAATATTTTCTCCTCAACTAAACATTTTGTAATCAGTTGATATACAGTAACATTTTTCTCTTGGCCAATCCTGTGGGCTCATGACTGATCCTATAGATCCACAAAAGGATTGAAACCTAGATTTGGTGGAAGAGTAGTATTAGCAAGAAGCCATTCACTGACATCTCATCTTTATAAAAACTAAATTTAGAATCACTAGAAGCACTAAAGAATATAGAATGACCCCTTTTGACAAACTGGAATGCTCAAGTGTGTCTTAAGCAATCCTAGGACCCATTCAGACAGACTTGAGTGTTCAAATGTGTCAAAAGGGGTCATGGGGACACCCTAGGGGTCCTAGTACACTTTATCACATGTTAGGATCCATAGGAAGTCCCCACGACCCCTTTTGACACATCGGAACACTCAAGTGTGTCTTAAGGGATCCTAGGATGCCTTCGGACACTCCTTAGCATTCAAATGTGTCAAAATGGGTCGTGGAGACTCCCTAGGGGTCCTAGTACACCTTATCACATGTTAGGACCCCTAAGAAGTCCCCATGACCCCTTTTGATGCATTGGAATGCTCAAGTGTGTCGCCAGGGGTCTTAGGACCCCTTCAAACATAATTTAGCATTCTAGTGTGTCAAAAGGGGTCATGGGGACTCCCTAGGGGTCCTCATATGCCTTATCATGCATCAGAACCACTAAGGATTCCCCATCACCCCTTTTGACATATTAGAATGCTCAAGTGTATCTTAAGCAGTCTAAGGACCCCTTAAAACACACTTGAGCATTCTAGTGTGTCAAAACAGGTCATGGGGACTCCCTAGGGGTCCTAGTATGGCTTATCACATGTTAGGCCCCCTAGGGAATCCTCATGACCCCTTTTGACACATTTGAATACTCAAGAGTGTCTTAAGGGGTCTTAAGACCCCTTCAGACACACTTGAGCATTTGAATGTGTCAAAAAGGGTCATGGGGACTCCCTAGGGCTCCCAGTATGCCTTATCACATGTTAGGACCCCTCAGGAGTCCCCATGACCCCTTTTGACACATTGGAATGTTCAAGTGTGTCTTAAGGGGTCCTAAAACCCCCTCGAACACACTTGAGCATTCCAGTGTGTCAAAAGGGGTCATGGGGACTCCCTAGGGGTCCTAGTATGCCTTATCATATGTTAGGACCCATAGGGAGTCCTCATGACCCCTTTTGACACATTAGAATGCTCAACTGTGTCTTAAGGGGTCCTAGGACCCCTTCGGACACACTTGAACATTTGAATGTGTCAAAAGGGGTCATGGGGATTTCCTAGGGGTCCTAGTACACCTTATCATGTGTTACGATGCCTAAGGAGTCCCCATGACCCCTTTTGAAACATTGGAATGCTCAAGTGTGTCTTTAGCGGTCTTAGGATCCCTTCAGACACACTTGAATGTTCCAGTGTGTCAAAATGTGTCATGGGGACTCCCTAGGGGTTCTAGTACACCTTATCACATGTTAGGACCCCTAGGAAGTCACCATGACCCCTTTTGACACACTTGAATGCTCAAGTGTGTCTTAAGGGGTCATAGGACCCCTTCGTACACCTTTGAGCATTCAAATGTGTCAAAAGGGGTCATGGGGACTCCCTAGGGGTCCTATTATGCCTTATCATGTGTTAGGACCTCTAGGGAGTCCACATGACCCCTTTTCACACATTGGAATGCTCAAGTGTGTCTTAAGGGCTCTTAGGACCCCTTTGGACACACTTGAGCATTCAAGTGTGTCAAAAGGGGTCATGGGGACTCCCTAGCAGTCCTAGTACACCTTATCATCTGTTAGGACCCCTAAGGAGTCCCCATGACCCCTTTTGACACATTGGAATACTCAAGTGTGTCTTAAGGGGTCCTAGGACCCCTTCAAACACACTTGAGCATTCCAGTGTGTCAAAAGGAGTCATGGGGACTCCCTAAGGTTTCTAGTACACCTTATCATGCATTAGGACCCCTAGGGAGTCATCATGACACCTTTTGACACATTGGAACACTCAAGTGTGTCTTAAGGGGTCTTAGCACCCCTTCAGACACACTTGAGCATTTGAATGTATCAAAAGGGGTCATGGGGATTCCCTAGGGGTCCTCATATGACTTATCATGCATTAGGACCCCTAAGGAGTCCTCGCAACCCCTTTTGAAACATAGGAATGCTCAAGTGTGTCTTAAGGGGTCTTCGGACCCCTTCAGACACACTTGAGCATTCGAGTGTGTCTAAAGGGGTCATAGGGACTCCCTAGGGATCCTAGTACTCCTTATCACATGTTAGGACCCCTAGGGAGTCCCCATGACTGCTTTTCACACATTTCATCACACAATTGTCTCTTAAGGGGTCTTAGGACACCTTCAAACACACTCTCACATTTGAATGTGTCAAAAGGAGTCATGGGGACTCCCTAGGGGTCCTAGTACACCTTATCATGTGTTAGGACACCTAAGGAGTCCTCATGACCCCTTTTGAGACATTGGAATGCACAAGTGTGTCGTAGGGGGTCTTAGGACACCTTCGGACACAATTGAGCATTCCAGTGTGTCAAAATGGGTCATTTCAACTCCCTAGGGGTCCTAGTACACCTTATCACATGTTAGCACCCCTAGGGAGTCCTCATGACCCCTTTTGACACATTGGAACACTCAAGTGTATCTTAAGGGTTCCTAGGACCCTTTCAGACACACTTGAGCATTCTGATGTGTCAAAAGGTGTCATGGTGACTCCCTAGGGATCCTAGTATGCATTATCACATGTTAGGACCCCTAGGAAGTCCCCATGACCCCTTTCAACACATTGGAATGCTCAAGTGTGTTTGAAGGGGTCCCAAGACCCCTTCAAACAAACTTGAGCATTCAAATGTGTCAAAAGGGGTGATGGGGACTCCCTAGGGGTCCTACTATGCCTTGTCACATGTTAGGACCCCTAAGGAGTCCCCATGACTGCTTTTGACACATTGGAATGCTCAAGTGTGTTTAAGGGGTCCTAAGACCCCTTCGGACACACTTGAGTGTTCCACTATGTCAAAATGGGTCACGAGGACTCCCTATGGGTCCTAGTACATGTTATCACATGTTAGGACCCCTAGGGAGTCCTCATGACCCCTTTTGACACATTGGAAACCTCAAGTGTGTCCTAAGGGGTCTTAGGACACCTTCAAATAGACTTCAGTATTTTAATGTGTCAAAGGGGGTCATGGAGACTCCCTAGAGGTCCTAGTATGCCTTATCAGGTGTTAGGACCCCTAGGATTTACCCATAACCCCTATTGACACACTAGAATGCTCAACTATGTCTTAATGGGTACTAGGATCACTTCAAACACACTTAAGCATTCAAATGTGTCAAAAGGGGTCATGGGGACTCCCTACAGGTCCTATTATGCCTTATCACACCATAGGACCCCTAAAGAGTCCCCATGACCCATTTTGACACACTTTAATGCTCAAGTGTGTCGTAAGGGTTCCTAGGACCCCGTTGGACACACTTGAGCATTCCAGTGTGTCAAAAGGGTTCATGGGGACTCCCTAGGGGTCCTAGTATGCCTGATCAAGTGTTAGGACACCTAGGGAGTCCCCATGACCCCTTTTCACACATTGGAATACCAAAGTGTGTCTTAAGGGGTTCTAAGACCCCTTCAGAGACACTCAAGAGTTTGAATGTGTTAAAAGGGGTCATGGGGACTCCCTAGGGGTCCTAGTATGCCTTATGATGCATTAGGACCCCTAAGGAGTCCTCATGACCACTTTTGACACATTTGAATGCTCAAGTGTGTCTTATGGGGTCTTAAGACCCCTTCAAACACAATTGAGAATTATAGTGTGTCAAAATGGGTCATGGGGACTCCCTATGGGTCCTAGTACACCTTATCACATGTTAGGAACCCTAGGGAGTCCTCATGACCCATTTTGACACATTTGAATGCTCAAGTGTGTCTTAAGGTGTCTTAGGACCCCTTCGGACACACTTGAGCAATTGAATGTTTCAAAAGGGGTCATGGGGACTCCATGGGGGTCCTAGTATGCCCTATCACAACTTAGGACCCCTAAGGAGTCCCCATGACCCCTTTTGACACATTCAAATGCTCAAGTGTGTCTTAAGGGGTCTTAGGACCCCTTCAAACACACTTGAGCATTTGACTATGTCAAAAGGGTTCATGGGGATTCCCTAGGGGTCCTAGTATGCCTTATCACATGTTAGGGCCCCTAAGGAGTCCCCATGACCCCTTTTGACACATTGGAATGCTCAAGTGTCTCTTAAGGGTTCTTAGTACCCCTTCAGACACACTTGATTATTTTGGTGTGTCAAAAGTGGTCATGGGGACTCCTTCAGGTTCCTAGTATGCCTTATCATGTATTAGGACCCCTATAGAGTCCCCATCACCCCTTTTGACACATTTTAACACTTAAGTGTGTGTTAAGGGGTCCTATGACCCCTTCGGACACACTTGAGCATTCAAATGTGCCAAAAGGGGTCATAGGGACTCCCTAGGTGTTTTGGTACACCTTATGACCTGTTTGGACCCTAAGGAGTCCCCATGACCCCTTTTGATACATTGGAATGTTCAAGTGTGTCTTAAGGGGTCCTAGGACCCCTTCAAACACACTTGAGTGTTCCAGTGTGTCAAAAAGGGTCATAGGGATTCCCTAGGGGTCCTAGTAAGCCTTATCACATGTTAGTACCCCTAGGGAGTCCTCATGACCCCTTTTGACAAATTGGAACACTCAAGTGTGTCTTAAGGGGTCTTAGGAACCCTTTGGACACACTTGAGCATTTGAATGTGTCAAAAGGGGTCATGGGGACTCCCTAGGGGTCCTAGTATTCTTTATCATGCATTAGGATCCCTAGGAAGTCCCCATGACCCCTTTTGACACATTGGAATGCTCATGTTTGTCTTAAGGGGTCCTAGGACCCCTTTGGACACACTTGAGCATTCAAATGTGTCAAAAGTGGTCATGGGGACTCCTTAGGGGTCCTAGTATGCCTTATCACATGTTAGGACCCCTAAGGGGTTCCCATGACCCCTTTTGACACATTGGAAAGCTCAAGTGTGTCTTTAGGGGTCCTAGGACCCCTTCAGACACACATGAGCATTCCAGTGTGTCAAAAGGGGTCATGGGGACTCCCTAGGTGTCCTAGTATGCCTTATCATGCATTAGGACCCCTAGGGAGTCCTAATGACCCCTTTTCACACATTGGAATGCTCAAGTGTGTCTTAAGGGGTCTTAGGACCCCTTCAGACACACTTGAGCATTTGAATATGTCAAAAGGGGTCATGGGGACTCCCTACAGGTTCTAGTATGCCTTATCATGTGTTAGGACCCCTAAGGAGTCCTCATGACCCCTTTTGACACATTGGAATGCTCAAGTGTATCTTAAGGGGTCTTAGGACCCCTTCAAACACACTTTAGCATTCCAGTGTGTCAAAATGGGTCATGGGGACTCCCTAGGGGTTCTAGTATGCCTTATCACAAGTTAGGACCCCTAGGCAGTCCTCATGACCCCTTTTGACACATTCAAATGCTCAAGTGTGTCTTAAGGGGTCTTAGGACCCCTTCAGACACACTTGAGAATTCAAATGTGTCAAAAGGCATCATGGGGACTCCCTAGGGTTACTAGTATGCCTTATCACATGTTAGGACCCCTAAGGAGTCCCCATGACCCCTTTTGACACATTGGAATGCTCAAGTGTGTCCTAAGGGGTCTTAGGACTCTTTCAAACACACTTGAGCATTTGAATATGTCAAAAGGGGTCATGGGGACTCCCTGGGGGTCCTAATACACATTATCATGGATTAGGGCCCCTAAGGATTCCCCATGTCCCCTTTTGACACATTGGAATTCTCAAGTGTGTCGTAAGGGGTATTAGGACCCCTTCAGACACACTTGAGCATTTGAATGTGTCAAAAGGGGTCATGGGAACTCCTTAGGGGTCCTAGTACACCTTATCATGCATTATAACCCCTAGGGAGTCCCCATGACCCCTTTTTACACATTAGAATGCTCAAGTGTGTCTTAAGGTGTCTTAGGACCCCTTCGGACACACTTGAGCATTCCAATGTGTCAAAAGGGTTAATGGGGACTCCCTAGGGGTCCTAGTATGCCTTATCACATGTTAGGACCCCTAGGGAGTCCTCATGAACCCTTTTGACACATTTGAACACTCAAGTGTGTCTTAAGGGGTCTTAGGATCCCTTCGGACATACTTGAGCATTCAAATGTATCAAAAGGGGTCATGGGGACTCCCTAGGGGTCCTAATACACATTATCATGGATTAGGGCCCCTAAGGATTCCCCATGTCCCCTTTTGACACATTGGAATTCTCAAGTGTGTTGTAAGGGGTATTAGGACCCCTTCAGACACACTTGAGCATTCGAATGTGTCAAAAGGGGTCATGGGGTTTTCCTAGGGGTCCTAATTTGTGATAAAGCATACTAGGAGTCCTAGGGAGTCCCCATGACCCTTTTTGACACATGGCACATTTTTGTATGTAGTACTGTAAGCTTCAACAATCTAGTCAGTTTCCTCTACTAAGGCACGACGAACTTCATTAATTTGTGCTCTAGGGGGAAGATTATAATTTACATATTTCTACAAGAGATTCTCCAAAATTTGTATACAAAGGCATCCTACAATAAAACGTGAAAATTTTCTGACAAAATATCCACAATTCATATACAAAGTCATCATATAGGAAAAATGACAAAAAATAATAGCTAAAAGGTAAAATTTATCATTAACGTCAGTAGTACCAAGGTCATATCCATTGTCAAATCTTGGCCTATGATGTGCAAACTGAGAAAAATAAGTGAAATGCAAGGGAAGGGATTGATCAATAGTGAAGGTGCATCAAATTAGATCAATATCATAATAAATGCAAAAAATATTGTTACAGACAACAATATTTGCATATTAATTTGTTACGTGCCTTTCCCGAGCTTCTATACCTTGCTACATGATTAGACATTTTTTTTAGCAGAACTAAATGTTTAGGTTAAGTTTTATAGATCATCTTTTTGATCCAAAGGACGTAGATCGGCTACTGTATCTTCCTCAGATAGTTTCCCAAAGAACATCCACAATTCGTATACAAAAGCATCATATAGGAAAAATGAGAAAAAAATAATGGCTAAAAGGTAATATTATATATAATATATTAGTATACATTACTATATGTATTATATATATATATATATATATATATATATATATATATATATATATATATATATATATATATATATATATATATATATATATATATATATATATATATATATATATATATATATATATTATATACATTAATATATATATATATTGTATACATTAGTATATAATACATTAGTATATATATATATATATATATATATATATAATATATATTATATACATTAATATATGTAAAAGTTCAATTTGTTTCATTTGCTCTCGCCCTTTTTTTAATCTACCTGGGAATATCAGGTACTCGATATGAAATCAGATACCCAATTTTGGATACGTAATATTTCACCAATATATTCCCTATCCCCAAAGACCAGACAATCATGAGATTTTACACTTTTTTCATGTGTTGCAGAAAAAAAAACATGATTTGGGGCCCGTTGTTTGATTTTTGTTGACTTGTGGTCTCACCATGGGAAGCAGTAGTCATCAAAAGGCTAAACGCAAGAGGAAGCTGACGGATGAAGAAATTCAAGCATATAGGGAAAAGGATAAGGAAAATCACCGAAGGAGAGAAGGTATGTTAAACATTAATCAATCGGACCCCATAAATGTAGTTCTAAGTGAAGAGGATGTTGAATTTGAAAATGTACAAATGGAGATTTAAAATGTAGACTTCGGGAATGAAAATGTTGCACAAGAACCACACGAACGTTACACATCTCCAAATTATATGCGAAATGAAGTTCCTTGCAATAAAGATAATCAAACTTCAAATTTGGAGCTTTCAAGAAGACATAAATGGTTAATTGAAATTGAGGAGAACATTATGAATAATTGGGAAGGAAAGAGGTCACAGAGAACTATTAGGTTATGGGTTTCAAGACTTTATGATCAATGTTTTGGAAACAAGACATTGGTTGAGCAATGTCAAATTTTTGTGCAATTGTTAAAGATGCAAAAGATGAGACCTGTGCTTGTGAAATTGAAGATTTGTGTGAACAAAAAAATAGAGAGAAATGCCATTGTTGTGAAGAATCTTTTCAATGCTCTCAATAGCATTGGGAAAACTAGCAGAGGAAAAGACAAGAGAGTCACTCGGAGGATTATTACAACCTCCTTAGTAAGTCATCAGTTGAGAAAGGCTTGTTTGATGAGACAAACATGTGTTGACTTCAATATAGACTCTAAAACTTTGGGTAGAGGACTTGCAAGAAGAGAAAGACTTGATGGTCCACTTCAAATTGATACATAGGCTTATGGTGGGAGACTTCCACATTTCGATAAGAAGCTAACAGATGTTGTCAAGGATGAAATTCAACAATTTTGGGATGGTAGCTCACGAGTGTCACCAAATGTGAAGGATGTCTTGAAGTTGAGAGTTGGCGATTGAGACTGCACTCCACATCCTAAACATTATGTGGAGGTAAGTCAAACAATGTTGTATAAAAAATTTTGTGAGACACATCCAACATTGAAAATATCACAAAGGTCTTTTGAATTTGTGAAGCCCTTTTATTGTGTACCCTTTAAGATTTGGAATACATGTTGCAAATATCATGTTGAGTTTTCAATGCATCATGAAGTATTACGGTCCCTTTGTTCTACTTTGCATACTAATGAAATGCTAGAGGATTGTGGTGCAAGTGGTCTTCCCAAATCATCAAGAGACTTGCTAGATCAATTTTTATGTCATAGAGATGATGGTTGTTTATTTTATAAAAAAGATTGCTTAAATGCCAAGTGCTCAGAATGTGGTGGCTTGTCCAATTTAAGAACATGTTTTTATGAGGGTTTGGAACACAATTTTGGAAAGACACTCATCCAAAAAAAGGTATATGAAATGGTGAAATGTACATTGAAGAGTGGAGGTGAAGGCTCTAGATGTGACTTAGTTGCAAAAGAATACAATGTTACTAATTTTATCTCAGATTTCAAGACAAATCTTTTTTACAAGTATGCAAGGCATAGTCATAGGTCTTAATGGTTGGATCAACAATTTAGGACATGTAAGGACACTTTCCCCATTGGAACTATTATATTCATTGTAGACTTTGTGGAGAACTATACATTGCAGCCCCAAAATAAGACTCAAGCTCAATATTAAAATTACATTCAGGTTGCTATTTTTGTACACATCACATATAGACATTCCCCTGATAGCACAAAAGATGAGAAAAAGATAATCAGAGAGTACCATTTTTATATGAGTGATGACAGGTCTCACTCTCATGAGTTTGTTCAACATTGTTTCTAGAACTATTTTGACTTCTTGCAGGAAAATGGTATTGCTATGGATAGGCATCTCATTTGGTCAAATAATTGCACCAGTTAATTTAAGAATGCTAGAATGTTTTATTGTTGTGTAGAATGCATGTGGAGAGAGGTGTACCTCATATTTGGATTTTTTTTGAGTCAGGGCATGGCAAAGGGGAGCATGACGAAGCAGGTGTGTGTGTGAAGAGAGCTCTAGTTAAGGAGCAATTGAGGATTTCAAGTGTTGTACTTCTTGATGCTCATTCTATTGTTGATTGGTGTACTTTAGCATTGTCATAGCGGGGGACTCTTGATTCTACAGTGTGTAGATTCTTTTGGTTGGTTGAGGAGGGAACTATAGGAGATAGATAGGATTGTCAAACAGTGAAAGACTCTGCAAAAATGCATTCATTCTGAAGCTCCAATAGTAGTACATGGACCATTTGGACATGAGAGTTGGCTTGTTTTTGCCCCATGTGTTTTCAGTATAATTGGGATCATTGCGAGTCAAGTGAGTGGGTGGATACATGGGTTCCATAGTATCTAAATCCTTTATCTTTGACACTCTCTATAAGAAATGATGACATGGACACTTCAGTTGACTATGACCATCTTTCAGATCTTTTTAAGCCAGGAAATGTTTTTGCATTGGTTGCATGGTAGGGGAATGATAAGAGGTCAGATGATTAGTTAGCACATTGCGTACAAGGAAAACATAAGCTTGTAAAACCAATGATAGATGGTGATGGGTTAACATATCCTACTGGTTCATTTGTTGTTGTAGGAACATGGCTACAAACATACATGATTAGAAAGAATGGAATTCCTGCATTTGAAGACTATGAGAAGCATAAAACTATTCTCATGTATTCACACCTTGTTATAGAAACAAATGTCAAGTTGTCAAAGCATCAAGGAAGACCAAAGACAAAAGAACTTTGGATTATTATAACTGATGATCATGAAGCACTATTGGAGACCCTGTAGCAAAGAGATGACCCTTTAGGAACACTTGACTAGGTAATAAGTTAACTTAGTGCATTGTTTTCTAAGTTCGTTAAGCTTAATTTCAATACATTAATTTCACCTTTCTTACATTGTATTTTGAGTCAATAAACTTGGTTTTGTATGTGGATTATAACTTGTCTAGGAGCACCTATGAAGATGCCTACAATCACCATAGATCCAATCAAAGATAGAAGGACAAAAGGATCCTTAATGGTTAATTGAGATCTTTTGAAGCCTATAATGGTAATTTGTAACAATCAATTTGATTTAAAAGTTAAATGTCCTAAAACTCTTGATAAGGACTTATGACCAAAATCATGTGCGGGTGGCCAATAGTGCCAAGAAGGGATCTTACATGTCATTTACTTATGTCATTTGCATGGTTTGAATTCTTACATGTTTGATTGTTGTTTATAATGCTTTAATGATATTATTTTTTATCATTTCAAACAATCTATAAAAGTTAAACCTCAAACATAATAAGCTTCATAGTTCAAATTTCACAAGCTTAATCATGATTAGTTTCACAGTTCAAATTTCAAACATACAACTAACAGTCAGTTGAAAGTGGCTCAATAGTGTATCTTTCAAACCCTCTAACCTGGCATCAAACTATCTGCTCCATCAGCTTCGATTGGCTGAGTAAATGCCAGTGACAATCTTGTCCCACCCACAGAGTCATGGGAACGCTCATGACCATGCTCGACCCAAGTGACCCCAAGGTGCACTAAGCACAATTGGGTAGAGATCTTATGGGGCTCATATCTTGGAGCTTGTGAGAGGTATTAACAAACCATCAGGGGCTACAAGATTTTGTTTTTGAGTTCTACAATAACCTCTCTTAGTTTTGGGTGATTCGACTTCATTTGCATTTGGCAGGACAATCTTAGTCGATGCCAAAACTTGCAGTGAGGGTCAGTTGAAAGTGGCTTAGCAACGTATGTTTCAAACCATCTGACCTAGAATCAAACCATCTACTCCATTAGCTCTGATTGGCCAAATAAATGCCAGTGACAACCCCATTCCACCTACGGAGTCACGGGAACGCTCACGACCACGCTCGACCCAAGTGACCCCAAGGTGCACTAAGCACGATTGGGCAGTGATCATCTGGGGCTCATATCTCAGAGCTCATGAGAGGTATCAAAAAATCCTTAAAGGCAATGAGATCATTTTTCTAAGGTCTACAATAACCTCTCTTAGTTTTGGGTGATTCAACTTTGTTTGCATTTGGTAGGGCAATCTCAGTCAATGCCAAAACTTGCAGTGAGGCTCAGTTGAAAGTGGCTTAGCAGCATATCTTTCAAACCATCTAACCTGGCATCAAACTATTTTCTCCATCAGCTCTGGTTGGTAGGGTAAACATTGGTGACAACCTTGTTTCACCCATGGAGTCATCAGAATGCTCGTGACCACGCTCGACCCAAGTGACCCCAAGGTGCACTAAGCATGATTGGGCAATGATCTTCCGAGGCTCATATCTCAGAGCTTGTGAAATGTATTCACAAACCTTCAAGGGCTACAGGATCATTTTTCCAAGGACTAAAATAACCTCTCTCAATTTTGGACGATTTGACTTCCTTTTCATTTGGTAAGGTGATCTCATTCGATGCCAAAACTTGCAGTGAGGGTCAGTTGAAAGTGGCTCAACAACATATCTTTCAAACCATCTAACCTAGAATCAAACCATCTACTCCATCAGGTTTGGTTGGCTCATTAAACACCAATGACAACCCCATTCCACCCACAGAGTCATGGGAATGCTCACGACCGCGCTCGACCCAAGTGACCCCAAGGTGCACTAAGCATGATTGGGCAGTGCTCTTCTGGGGCTCAGATCTCAGAGCTCTTGAGAGGTATTGAAAAACTATCACATGCTACAAGATCATATTTTTGAGTTCTACAATAATACCTCTTAGTTTTGGGTGATTCAACTTCATTTGCATTTGGTAAGGTGATCTCAGTCGATGCCAAAACTTGCAGTGAGGGTCAGTTGAAAGTGGCTCAATAGCGTATCTTTCAAACTATTTGACCTAACATCAAACCATCTACTCCATTGGCTTCAGTTGGCTAGGTAAATTCCAGTGACAACCCCATTCCACCCACAGAGTCACGGGAATGCTCCCGACCACGCTCAACCCAAGTGACCCCAAGGTGCACTAAGCATGATTGGACAATGATCTTCCGTGGCTTGTATCTCTGAGCTCGTAAGAGGTATCGACAAACTATCAACTACTATAGGATTAAGTTTCTAAGTTCTACAATAACCTCTCTCATTTTTGGGCGATTTGACTTCATTTGCATTTGGCAGGGCAATCTCAGTCGATGCGAAAACTTGCAGTGAGGGTCAGTTGAAAGAGGCCCAGCAGCGTATCTTTCAAACCATCCAACCTGGCATCGAACTGTCTACTCCATTAGCTCTGATTAGCTGGGTAAAATCCAATGACAACCCTATTCCACCCATAGAGTCATGGGAAAGCTCGCGACCACACTCGACCCAAGTGACCCTAAGGTGCACTAAGCATGATTGGGCAGTGATCTTCCAAGGCTCGTATCTCAGAACTCGTGAGAGGTATTGACAAACTATCAAGTGCTATGGGATTGTGTTTCTAAGTTCTACTATAACCTCTCTCAATTTTGGGTGATTCAACTTCATTTGCATTTGGCAAGGTGATCTTAGTCGATGCCAAAACTTGCAGTGAGGGTCAATTAAAAGCGGCTCAGCAGTATATCTTTCAAACAATCTAACTTGGCATTGAACCATCTACTCCATTAGCTCTGGTTGGCTAGGTAAATGCTAGTGAACCCCCTATTCCATCCATAGAGTCACCGAAACACTCGCGACTACGCTCGACCCAAGTGACCCCAAGGTGCACTAAGCATGATTAGGCAATGATCTTCTAGGGATTGTATCTCAAAGCTAATGAGATGTATTAACAAACTATTAGGGGCTATGGGATCATGTTTCTAAGGTCTACAATAACCTCTCTCAATTTTTGGTGATTCAACCTCATTTTCATTTGGCAAGGCGATCACAGTCGATGCCAAAACTTGCAGTGAGGGTTAGTTGAAAGTGGCTCAGCAACATATCTTTCAAACCATCTAACCTAGCATTGAACCATCTACTCTAGACTCTAGTTGGCCAATTAAATGCTAGTGACAACCCCATTTCACCCACAGAGTCACAGGAATGCTTTTGACCGCACTCAACCCAAGTGACCCCAAGGTGCAATAAGCATGATTGGGTAGTGATTTTTTGGGGCTCATATCTTGGAGCTCGTGAGAGCTATAAACAAACTATTAGGTGCTATAGGATAATGTTTCCATGGTCTACTATAACCTCTCTCAATTTTGGGTGATTCAACTTCATTTGCATTTGGCAAGGCGATCTCAGTCAATGCCAAAACTTGTAGTGAGGGTCAATTAAAAGCGGCTCAGCAGCATATCTTTCAAACCGTCTGACTTGGCATTGAACCATCTACTCCATTAGCTCCATTTGGCTGGGTAAATTCCATTGACAACCCCGTTCCACCCACAGTGTCACAAGAATGCTCACGACCATGCTCGACCCAAGTGACCCCAAGGTGCACTAAGGATGATTGGGCAGTGATCTTCCAAGGCTCATATCTAAGAACTCATGAGAGGTATCGACAAAATATTAGGTGCTACAAGAGCATGTTTCCAAGGTCTATTATAACCTCTCTCAGTTTTGGGTGATCTGACTTCGTTTGCATTTGGCAAGGCGATCTTAGTCGATGCCAAAACTTGCAGTGAGGGTGAGTTGAAAGTGGCTCAACAGCGTATCTTTCAAACCATCCAACCTAGCATCAAACCATCTACTCCATTAGCTCCTATTGGATGGTTAAATTCCAATGACAACCCCATTCCACCCACAGAGTCACGGGAATGCTCGCGACCATGCTCGACCCAAGTGACCCCAAGGTGCACTAAGCACGATCGGGTAGCGATCTTCTGTGGCTCATATATCAGAGCTCATGAGAGGTATTGACAAACCATTAGGGGCTATTCAATTTTTTTTCAAGTTCTACTATAACCTCCCTTAGTTTTTGGAAATTTGACTTCATTTGCATTTGGCAAGGTGATCTTACTCGATGCTAAAACTTGTAGTGAGGGTCAGTTGAAAGCAACTCAACAGCGTATCTTTCAAACCATCTAACCTGGCATCAAACCATCTACTCCATTAGCTCTGGTTGGCCAAGTAAACACTAGTGACAACCCCGTTCCACCCTTGGAGTCATGGGAACGCTTGCGACCACACTCGACCCATGTGACCCCAAGGTGCACTAAGCATGATTGGGTAGTGATCTTTCGTGGCTCGTATCTCAGAGCTTGTGAGAGGTATCAAAAAAGTTTCAAGGGCTATGAGATCATGTTTTCAAGGTCTATAATAACCTCTCTTAGTTTTGGGTGATTCAACTTCATTTTCATTTTCCAAGATGATCTCAATCGATGCCAAAACTTGTAGTCAGGGTTAGTTGAAAGTGGCTCAGCAGCATATCTTTCAAACCATCTGACATTGCATCAAACTGTTTGCTCCATCAGCTCCGATTGGCTAGGTAAACACTAGTGACAACCTCATTTCTCCCATAGAGTCACTAGAACGCTCACGACTGTTGGCGCTTTTCCTTGTAGGACCAAACTTGAATCAATAGATGGGCTTAAATTTTAGCTCAGGCACTCAAGTTTGACAAGAAAATAGTCCAACTCATGAGGATTGAAAGGAATCCTCCTTCTTCAAGCTCCACATCACTCAGGAGGGTATTCCCTTATCTGCACACTCAAGACACCTCATGATAAACAATAGGTCTGCAGATAGATTATTGTGGAATAGTCTTCAAACCCTTTTGGGTATTCTGTACCCCAATGAAAACAATTCTTATGCAATAGCCCTATTTGCATAGAATGAGTCTGAAGACTAGAGAGGACCTCCTACTACCACTACCAACATGAAAGGGAAAGGTATTTGATTTGAATAATTAATGTTGGGTTGAAAGGACCTCTGAGATACCCTAAGTCTCTCATAGACCAGTGCCTTATCCAATGGGTAGCAGAGTCAAATACCTCACTGCAACAAAGAGCTTATGAAATAAGAAGACAATATATTCAAATATGGTGGTGCCTTACATCAACCATACACCATTGATCAAATCATACATTATCAAACCATTTGTGTACCCAAATTTTTTATCACCCATTCAAAGGATTTTAACCCTCCCCTTAGAAGAGACCTATAAACAAGCAATACATTAACTAGCATCCACTAGAAGACAAACATGAAATACCCTTGATATCCCAACTCATAGACACCTAAAAACCAGTCCTAGACCTAGTTGCTTCTGCGAAAACAACTCTATTGCAAACACATAGGAAATGCAAATAGAAAGGCTGAAACACCCTTGATGCTTCAATAAATAAGTCTAAAACCCAAGATGGAGATAATCTGATAACAATAGAAATATATTGAATCTCATGCATAAAACAAGCTATTACAATTTATATTATATTCTCCAAACCAGAAAGGAAAGAGGGAACACCCTATATGCAGAGAAGAAGGAAGAAATCTACAGGAAAAGGACCCTTCATGGAACTAAAAACTAGAATGTTTCCAACTTTTTAGAACACTTACTCTATCAAAAAACACACTACTTATACCCCTAGTCACCTTGGAATCCTCAAAGAGGATGCATCAAGCTTCGGGTGACTAGGGTTAGGGTTTCAACTACCCAACCAATCAAAATAGAACAAAAGTTATTGTAGGGGAAGAAACATAGGCAACCTAGAGAAAATGAATCTCAAATAGATTTGCAATCATCAAAATCTACGAGAACAGTATAGAACAACAAGGAATTGCCATGAAAACTAGTCAAATTGGCCACCTACAAACACACCTCAAGCGCAAAACCACACTTCTCCTAGTACAAAAACATCATGCCATTGGCCATAGAGACCCTCAGATCAGTTTGTAACAACTAGCACCACCAACCCAATCAAAATCAGCTGCTAAAACCATAAATTTTGGTACCTCCTGTCACTGGAAACCCTCTGCAAATTTGAATTTGAATTTCAATGGCTATTTCCAAGCGCCAGCAGAAAATCAGTGGTCAAAATTTGAAATTAGGGAAACTTTAAGTCCTGACCATTAGATCCTTCCTTTTCATGGGCTTTATGATTTACCTTTTAAAAAAAACCCCATCCTGTGCCCGCTTTATGCCACTTGTCATCATGCTACTTTCTGCATCCACCCGATCATAACTCACATAGGACCCACAAAAAACAAGCCCTTGAAAATGGATGGTAGGCATAAGATCTCATGGCTCTAACACACTCCATGAGAACTTACACCAACTATAGATCTTGTCCTCGTCATATACCTCTCTCATAGCGGCCCCACCCTACAATATCATCTACGTTGACCAATCAAAAGCTACCAACTTAGCACCACAAAGTACCTAAGACCCACCGCAAAGCTTCCCCCTTTAGTGAAGATCGACGGCTGTTGCTACACCACTGACTTATCCATCGTGCAACTTACCCTTACAGTGTAATGATAGCCGAGAGATCACGCGACACATTAATCTCTTTACAAACTGGTGGCCCCACTGACACAGCATAGTCAGTAACATGCGGACCACTAAAAAGCTACCAATCAACACTTTTCTGACAATGGGACCACCACCACAAAACACATAGCCAAAAGTGAATCGACAGCTATCGCTAAAGTGTTGACTTATCTAGCATGCATCTTGACCTTGCGATAAAGTGAGAGTCATAAGATTAAGTGGGTCTTTAACACCTGTTAGACCGAAAACCTCAGGTCCCACTGACACATCTCCATCAGCAAACCCCTCAACCAATCAGAAGAAAGCCACCTCATTAAATCTGACACAGGTCCCACTACTAGGAAATAAGATCAACAACTATCCTAAGTTCATAGGGAGCAAAAAGATTCTATGTGAACATCAGACAATCATTAAATCAATCCTTTGATACCGCTCTGCAGATTCTCTGACACAGGACTCTCTGACAAATTCCAACACATCACCTTATGGACCAATGAAAAGATGCCAAATGCACACACCTGGCAGTGGACCCGCTTGAAACAAAAGATTACATCACACAAGAGAATGAATGTCTATCGCATAATCTCAAGCCTCTGACACATTCGATAAGAACTTATGCCCACTGTTGATTCTCTATAGATGTCAAGGCCCTCTAACAAATTTAGAAACCAGGTCCCACTGACAACTACCAACATATTAATACATGGACCAACCACATACCACCATTTTTTCATACATTCATTATGGACCCACAGTCTATCATCTACCATTGCATCAAATGGTTGTCGCTACACCACCATGCTAAACAACGAGCACTTTACCTCGGCGTTATAACGATAGCCACTAGATCATGTAGTACTTTAACTCGTCACAGACCATGAAGATGGGCCCTCTGGGACAAGTGGTGCCTTGTCACATGTTCACATGTTAGAAACTATGACAATAAAAAGTCTTATGAAACAATGACAACCACACAAAATAAAGACCAACACTTAGGAAAAATTAATCCCAGGACTTAGGAAAAATCAAAGCTGACGGACTTAGGAAAATATTTCGCTGGGCGCATGAAAACTTAGGAAAATAAAGACTACCAGGGGATAAAAATTTAACGCACATGCCTTTATGAAATTTTAAGTGGCTTGAAAAGTAACATGAAATTAGAACAGGGCCTAGGTAGACTTAGGGTTTTCTTACCAATGGCTAGTTTTTTGAAATATTACCAAGGGCTTTAGCCAGAAAATAGGGAAAAAAAATTGCAGAGACCAGAGGAAAAGATCAAGAGCCATGAAAATTTTAACAGGTGCTAATGGTGGCTCTAGTTGGGGATGTATGCCTCCTGTAGGCATAGCAAGAACTCAAATCTCTGGGAGGAGTAGACCACCTACTGGACAAAACACAGGGACCTCAAAAACTGGCAACCAAACTAGGAAAAGAAACACACAACATGAAAGAAAGATACTTACAAAGATCAACAAAACTTTTACACTTTAATTGGTGGCCCCAAGCCACCAAAAGAAAACCAGTGACACTCCTACATCAAAAATCTAATTTTCATCTACATATGTGACCAACCACCTAAAATTATCCTAATCACCTTGTGGCCAACATATATGAATATTCATGGGCTGAAAAATGAAACTGGACTGATCACCACCCATGTTTTTCCAGTCATATTTATTACATTCATACTCATATTCTAAGAAGTAAGGAACATCATTTACTTCCTCTTGATGACTGGAAAAGAAAATTTCACCTAGTAATGCATCAAAAAATAAAACATACTGATCATCATGCATTACCAAAAAATCACCTGGCTAATAAAGACTTGAATCCTTTGATTTACCTTCATGCACCACCTCAGCCACTGAGAAACTCGGTTCCTCCTTGATGTCTTCATGAATTGGATCATGAACCAAGTCAAGGTCTATTTCAAAAAAATTGTGACTGAGGAACAACTGATCTGCATCATTATTTTTACCAAAAGAAGTCATGTCCCAAATATTGAAGACAATTTCCTCAATACTGTCACCATCAGTATCATATTTATTAAAAGAAGGAAAAGGATATAAACAAGAAAATTTTTCATCACTACAATTTCTATGATAGGAAAAGACACTGTCATGTCCTTCCACCTCTTCTCTTACAGAGTCACTACCTGAGGGGATCTCTGGTGAAAATGGAACATCATAATCACTTTGAACACTAGCCTCATTATCAATGTCAAAGGATAGATTATAGGGGGGCTTCAAATCAAAATCCAAAACATGGGCGTACCTCTAAAATTCTTCAACTAAGAGTGTTGAAATCCTTTCACTGCTTAATGGACTTTGGGCCTTGTCTTCATCTTCCTTAGCTTTACCCCTACTACAAACATCATCCCTGTCAGGAAAAAGGATACACATTTCTAGCCTTAGATCATCTTCTGTGAATCAATCTATGCAGGAATCATCATCTGCATCATATTCAATACTTTTCCCTTCACACAAAACATCATCATACTGAGACAAGAAAACTACCTTCCCATGTTGACAAGAAAAAAAATCTACAAACAAAAAGGAAATATTGCCATCCTTAGATTCATCTTCAGCACTCTCATATGCATTGACCTCAGTGTCAGCTTGATAATCAATATCCTTTGCAAAATGAGAATCAATATCAGAAACACTAGCCTCCTCATGATCAACATCAGGAATCACCAGTCTTAGCAATCTTATGTCCTTCTCCAATTGCCAGTTCTCCATTTTTATCTTTGCTAATTCCTTCTTGAGAGCAGCAACTTTATCAAAATGCTCAAGAAACTTAGCTCTCAACACATCCCAAGAAGGGATTGAACATGAAGGCAAGGACAAGAACCACTTCCTTGCACCATTATAAAATGTCTGCACAAGAAACCTCATAGCAACATCTTCATGTTCAATATCCATTTCACCAAACAAACCCATGAGGTCATCTATATGCTGGCTTGTAGAAATAGATCCACTAGCTAAGAATCTAGGCAAACACTCCTCAATCTCAGTAGGAAACTCATTAGGGGCACCTTCTATGCCATCAAAACAAAAGGGCCTATATTCCTCCATAAGGAATTGCCCACTACTACTCATCCCTTTACAATAGTGCTAAACACTTGATAGGGAAACATTTCTTGCAACTGATTTTCATAAAGAGAAGACATATGAAAACCAAAATACCTGGAAGTTTTGTAGCAGGAACTTTGTTCACTGGAAGGTGGGACAGATCTAGAGCTCATCATGCAACTCCATCAGGTTCATTTCTTTGTAGAGTCATCACCTCTTTGAAGATGAAAATATTGTACTTTTCTTTGTACCTCTTCCAATCAACCAAAACTTTACCAGGGTTTTCACACTATTTATCAGGGACTGCACTGATCAAATAGAGACCTCAAAGCCACCACTCAACACTTATTGAGAAGATGTTAGCAAATGCTTTATTTTTATATCTGACTCTTTCCAATGGCTCCCAAGTAGAGTTGCCAATTTTGTTGGAGCTTTTCCTTGCAAGACCAAACTTGAATCAATAGATGGGCTTAAATCTTAGGTCAGGGACTCAAGTTTGACAAGAAAATAGTCAAATTCATGAGGATTGAAAGGAATGCTCCTTCTTCTTCAAGCTCCACATCACTCAGGCGTGTATTGCTTTATCTGCACACTCAAGACACCTCATGATAAACAATAGGCCTGCAGATAGATTATTGTGGAATAGTCTTCAAACCCTTTTGGGTATTTTGTACCCCAATGAAAATAATTCTTATGCAATAGCCCTATTTGCATAGAATGAGTCTGAAGACTAGAGAGGACCTCCTACCACCACTACCAACATGAAAGGGAAAGGTATTTGATTTGAATAATTGATGTTGGGTCGAAAGGACCCTTGAGATACCCTAAGTCTCTCATAGACCAGTGCCTTATCCAATGGGTAGCAGAGTCAAATACCTCACTGCAATAGAGAGCTTATGAAATAGGAAGACAATATATTCAAATATGGTGGTGCCTTACATCAACCATACACCATTGATTAGATCATACATTATCAAACCATTTGTGTACCCAAATGTGTTATCACCCATTCAAAGGATTTTAACCCTCCCCTTAGAAGAGACCTATAAACAAGCAATACATTAATCAGCATCCACTGGAAGACAAACATGAAATACCCTTGATATCCCAGCTCATAAACACCTGAAAACCAGTCCTAGACCTAGTTGCTTCTGCAAAAACAACTCTATTGCAGACACATAGGAAATGCAAATAGAAAGGCTGAAACACCCTTGATGCTTCAATCAATAAGTCTAAAACCCAAGATGGAGACATTCTGATAATAGTAGAAATATATTGAATCTCATGCATAAAACAAGCTATTACAATTTATATTATATTCTCCAAACTAGAAAGGAAAGAGGGAACACCCTATATGGAGAGAAGAAGGAAGAAATCTATAGGAAAAGGACCCTTCATGGAACTAAAAACTAGAATGTTTCCAAATTTTTAGAACACTTACTCTATCAAAAAACACACTACTTATACCCCTAGTCACCTTGGAATCCTCAAAGAGGATGCATCAAGCTTTGGATGACTAGGGTTACGATTTCAACTACCTAACCAATCAAAATACAACAAAAGTTGTTGTAGGTGAATAATCAGATTGTTTAGCATGGTAGATTCATGATCTCTAGTACAATACTCTAAGATTCTTCATAAATTGAGATCATTCTTGGATCTGATTATTTTAATCACCTAGGTTTCCTTCCCCTACATTTAATTTTTGACTGATTTGGTTGCTCTAGTGGGTGAAACCCTAACCCTAGTCATCCATAGCTTGTTGCATCCTGTTCTAGGATTTCAAGATGACTAGTGGTATATATTATTGTATTTTTTACTTTATAAAGGTTCCCAAAAAAAAAAAATTTCTTGAGTTCCAAGTCTTTTGGTCCTAGGTTGCTGATGATATTGTATTGAAGAAGGAGAACTTGGATCTAGTTTTTGTTTCCTAGCATTTTGTTATTTGGTAATGTATTGATTCTACAAATCTAAATGAGAAGACACTTGGATTCCAATCTCATATTTTTGTATGTCTTTTTATCTTGTTCTTGGGCTCATATATGTTAATTTCACAAAGTGGGTTAGCATATGGTAAACAAAGAGTATTTTGAAATTATCTTTGAGTTCCTAACAAAGTTAGGATTAAAGTCTTTTAGGTAGTTTCAGTGAGTTCATGGCTAGATAAGGATTTGATGTCATGGTATGTGAGGGAGAGGGATAATAGGCAAAACACTTATTTTGAATTCAAGGGTGTTTTAATTGAGGTTTTCAGTTGATATATGTTGGTGAGTGACTCTATGCCTTGGTTAAGGCACTAGTCCATTCTCTAGAAGCAATCCGTCATCATCAACCACACACACATTTAAATGATAAAATTTTTTAATCAGTTAGTAAAGGGTATAGTGGTATAACATTTAGTGATTCCTTTTAAGAAGTGAATCAAGGGTACACCCACTTGAGCATCTTGGCTCAAAGTGTAGGAGGATCTCTTTGATCCTTGTTAATTGGCCCTCTTCCTTGTGGACTTTGGAGTGGTGATAGAGTCAAAGTATCATTAAAGTTATCCATCAAAGTATAAATCTACAAGTTGAAGATCAAAGGGAAAAACCAATAGCGACCATGCTTGATCCAAGTGACCCTAAGGTGCACTAAGCATGATTGGGCCATGATCTTCCATGGGTCAAGTGATCCCAATATGATGAGTTATATACATAGTGAGTATATACATATTATTCAAACAATGTAGTACTAAGTGGCTCAAGTGAGTATATATAATGGTATGAAACATAAGAACATCAAAAATCTATAGAAGTCAAACCTCAAACATAATAAGCTCCATGAACAGGGTATTCCAGAGTAAAGAAAAACAAATGTAACCTCAACAAGATATCATTTCAATCATAATGATAATCATAGTCAAGATATAACTTCACCATTCAATTCCATAAATATGAATAATAAATATGTATATACAAAAGATGACACAAATATAACATATAAATGAACATGTTCTATATATACAAAGTATCAAATGCATCAAAAGTATCTCCATATACAAATATGGCACATGCCATTTCAAAATGTCTACAAAATCAATGTTTTAAGGTGTACAATGTGGCATATATGCCATCTTGAAATGTGCCAAGTGGCATCTCTAAATGACCACAAAACTAAAACTACATCCTATGTTGTAGGGGGATCATCAAAATGTAGCCTCTTTGAAGAAGTGTTGGGCTCTAATTGATCCTGCATAAAAAATGAGTTCAAACCCAAGTTAGATTGCTTACTTTACATGATTTGTACATATATCTATATAGTTCATAATTTAAACACTAATTTAATTAAAATTATAACTAAATACAAATATTTGTACCTGGTCTCTCAGTCACCTACCATGATCAGGTGTCCTAACATAAGTCCTAGGTAGCGAAGGGACCATGCCAAGAATACCAACTATGACCTATAAATATATATTTGCAATAATGAGATTAGTAGAGTGGTGCAACATAGAGTAATAAATCTACAAAATAGGGTGATAGCATAATAAAATTACAAATTGATTGAATTAAAATTAAAACTTACATTTGATGATCCCTCCTCTGGAATGGTGGGCTGGGTCAACAAAGATACGAAAGATTCTTGTGGGCCCTCCCTCACACTCGAAGTAACCTATGAGAGTAAAAAGATTGTCAATTATATATAAATGTACTTCATCATAGCAACCTTGGTTACAAAATACAAATAAAAATATGTAAAAGTCTATGTACAATCGGGCTATCACTCCGAATCGAGATGCCTGTAACGCTACGCTGCTGAACAACTGTTGAGACATCATCAATAGCCACACCCTATACAATAAAGTGCAAGTAAAATATTTATTACTACACACAAGTGGCATACATGTGCATGCATAATTAATCTTAAACAATTAACTACCTTTCCTTTGTCGACACCTGATGAAGGAACCCCCTCGTGCCCCCCACTAACATCGGCTGTATCCTGCAAGAACACAATCAGATGACAATATATAAGTAAATGTATGAATTTTATTGCTCTAATTGATAGAGATTTAAGCATGTACACCAAATGATATAAAAAATAACTAATGGGTACATAATTTATAATATACTGTATAGTCATCACCGAAAGTGTGGACTCATCCACCTGTCTCACCTCCTCCTGTGTCATCGACTAAACATAAATGGAAAAAATATATATACATAAGTGCATGCAATCATTAAAACTAATCTAAATAAATAAATTATTTTTAAATTAAATAATTCATGTGACAAATTTATTTATAATGTTTACTCTTACCGTATCAACAGGAGTCAATGGCTCTACATACACCTCTTGAGCACTCTCATGTGATGTAGATGCTCCATGAGGTGTTGCAGCCTCTACAGCTACGTCTCCTATATCCTCCTCATCAATAACATGTAACTAATATATATCAGCATTAGTAAGCGGTCTGAGGCACATATTCTTGCATATAATGAAAATATGGGGCTCGCATACATGTGAACTCTGATGAGATGTCGATGTGCTAGCATCATCCACACCAGGAGGCAACACTGACCTGGACTGCATGATCAACTGATCACTCAGTAAATGAATGGCCCTAATAGTCTGTGATGTAGCCTCTGCAATGATATCAGGATGCTACACTCAAGGAGGGGGTATGACATTAGTTAGGGGGACAAAGGTAGTGGCCTTTTTGCGCTGGGCAGATGGCCTAGTCTAAGGTGCTCCTCCACCTATGCCCATGTTGGGCCTCATACTCCAATAATCAACATGGTGACAAAGCACAAACTTAGCATACGATTTTTTTATGAAATAAAATGGGACCTCCAAATTTCTATGGGGTGGTTTATCAAAAACCATCCACCAGTGATCCCAAAAGTTTGTGTGCATTGCTTCATTTGTGCACCATTTTATTGATAATTTGGGCTTTTTGGGGTCAACTGGTATTCCAGTTTTATGATTGACAAAAAGGGCATCTATATCTTCCTTGGTTATATTAAGGGCCACAATCCCATCATGGTCAAGCCCGTCATCAAATTGGTTGTGCATATCATCATGCCAATGAAGAGCAACATTATGTTGTTGCGTGAGTGTGTCAATATTTTCAGCAATTGTATTTAGTGTGGCAAGCATGGGAACTAATGTAGGTATATTTTTATATGTTTTTTGGAAACCTTGTATTGTGTTCAAATTATCTTGTATCAAATCTTCTAAAGATCGAGGGTTTTGACATGGGGGATTGTTTTTGGAATTGTTATTTGGTGCGGGAGGGTTATTTTCTTCATTGTTGTCAGCCATGCCTGATTAAATAAAAAACAAATCTAAATTTTAATCTAATTTCATATAGTATTAAAAATATAAATAGAAAACCCTATTTCAACAAAAAAAATGACATTTGGCATGAGAATTAAATAAAATAATCAAAATAAACAAAAAATCTACTTACCGAATATGCTGGGAGTCAAATTTGTTGTTTCCCAAATCAGATACCCAAAAATATATCAAGTATATGATATATCAAGTTGTTTTAGCAAGGAAAAATGTGGAAAGAAATGAAGAAAAGGGCTCGCGGGTTTTGGATTTATGCCACAGTTATCAGGTACCTGATTAGGCCTATGCTTTGGTGTCAAGTGTTCCTAGGTGTACTAACACCCAAGCCTACTCAAAATTCAACAAGCATTTTCATGCACTTTTGGATGAGTGAAAAGTGAATAGTTTTCACATCGCCACTTTTTGGCCCCTCATGATCTTGCACATACCCGTGCATTCCTCACACTTTCATAGCTTCACATCTCAAAACATATATACTTGATCTCATAATATTTTCACTTGGCTCACAAATACATCACAAAACATGTCTAACACATAATTACATAGTCAAAGATCATACATTCATAAAGATAGGGTAGGACACAAACAAAATCCAAGGTAGTACTTTTGGATTCCACACATTACTCCTTTAATCACCGTGGTGACTTATTTACCATGTTTCACTATTGTACTATCTTCCTGTGCCCAAATTATGTTGTAACTTTCTCCATTCAACTCCAAAATACATGTGACCTTAACTGAAGGTCTATTACATCCCATAATACATTCTTCTAAGCTTGCATGACTTATTTCCTCATATACTATTCTCGTAAGGAAAAACTATACAACTGTACCCTATCAACTACTTTATGGACTTAGTCATTTTTCTAGTATGAACATCCAAAGCTAAACTATACTCCAAGTGATCATGACAATAAGTATTATTTCCATAAATGAAAACATCTATGCCATTCTCATATGCCCACTTTCCAACACTATCAATTACCTAGGTGTAGGGACTGGAAGATACTTGACTTGATAATCCTGAATATAATATAGATTTTTACTTATCATCTTCAACTCTTGATACTTCATCAATTTTATTCTTAAATCAAACTCTATTTTCCATCTTTAAGCTTCGTATAGAATTGATACAAATGGGATTTTGAATGTCTTCTTCATTTGAAATCTGATTGGATCTTCCTTGGACTATCCCTAATACCATGTTGTTGTTTAATCAAATTTAGGGTATGTAATTCTTTTAAAATTTTACATATATATTAGATAAATTTATAATTGAATGTTATCTAATCTTAGATAGATATAATATATCTTGATAATTTATCCTTAGAATATTATCTTTATATATATTTATCTCCAAATTGATATTATATCAAAACACTTATTTGATATATACTGATAGCAATATAGTATAAATAATCTTCTTATTAACCAATATGTATAGAGGACTTTATATATGTATCTCAATATCAAACTAAGGTTGAATTGTATTATTATTAATTATCAATTTCATAAAATGAATTTGATTTAATATAAATGTTCTTCAAGGATGTCTCATGAAGGGACATACCTCTTCGTGAGACATTATTAGTATCAAAATTTACCAACTTAGCAAATTGCATTATTGACATGTTATTGTTTATCAAATTCAATCCTCATTATCAACTTGTTAATGTTGATATTTAACAATGAACATTATACTAGCCAATACATATTAGCCTTCATTCTATTTGTTGTTCAAACATATGTTTAATAGAATCATTTTTAATAATGATAATGTCAACTTATCCTTATTAAAAATGATAAGTTTGTTACATTGATAAGATGAAGCCGATATAAGTATTTTGGTGATGATATAAATATGATTATCATTATTGATAATTATAATCATAGTGATATCATTATCAATAATGATTAATCAGTATTATAATTTAGATTCATAGTTGATACCATAATCAACATAAAGTAATATCTTGCTTTTGGTCGATACCATAATCGACTTTTGATAATCAAATCAATAATGTTAAGTTGGTATTGTTATCAACTTTATTAACAATTAAAGTTGATAAAAATGTCAACTATATCATTGATATTACTTTTACTCATATTAGTTATCAATAATGATAACTATGATAGTTATCAATTATAAATATCATGGTTATCAAATAATTATTATTATAGAATGAATCGTAATGAATTATTTAATTGATAAGATCATCAAATGTATAATGATAATGTATATAACATATAATTCTTATTTTATCTAAAGAAGGAGATATCAAATTATTAAGGTTACAATAATCTGACTGAAGCTGCAACCATTAATATTCATAAAATCCACTTCACATAAAATTTGGATTACTAAAAAGAATTTATGGTTAAGATTGAAATATACTAACAATGTAAAATCACAATAGATACAACATGGCACAAAATCAAGTATGAGGCTTTGCACTCAAAGTGATGAACTCCTAAGAGTTATTTTTTTGTCATTAATTAGTTATGATGAAGTCTTAATGATTATCTAAGTCATTCGGTAATGAAGGAAAGACAAGTTGGTAAGAGCAATAAACTATTTGGTAAATGGAAACAAAGGAAAAGGTAATTTTGGTTTAAAGGAAAATGAAGTTTAGTCACCAAGAAAGGAAGAATTGAGCACCAAGCACCAAGTAGTACCAAGATATAATATCAAATGAACTAAGAGATGATATAGTTACCGAGAAGAGGAAAATGTATTGCCGAGCATGATGGGCCGACACAAGGAAAACCTAAAGATACATTGAATCTGGACACCGAGAAAAAAATGGTTTTCAAATATTAAGGAGATTATCTAACAGAGCATTGGAGATTTAAACATAATAATTATGCATGATTATAGGTGAGATCCACCAATGAGAATCAAGTATGATATATACAATGAAGGAGTAACCAATACCAACACCACTTAAGGAGATGATTCTAGAACACTTCAACCACTTCTAGAATTGTATATAATGGATCTAAGTAAGAAGATTAGAGAAGAGAGGTGTGTGCATGTGAGAAGAAGATAATGCATGTGTAGATGTGAAGCAGAGATTGTAGAGAGAAGGTTATGAGTAGAGAAGCTATCGAGTAATAGAGAAGTAAATAGGAAAGTGTAATTGTGATTTAGAGTTGAATCTATTGAGTACATAATTGATATTTTGAGTGGAGCACAATATGAGGTAATCAATTAATGAGCATAATGAGTCTAAAATGCTTATGATTGATGCAAGTACTACAAACATATTTGTTACTGATTAAGTTTGTAATCATAATTATAAAGTCTCTTAACCAAGAAGATCTTAATAGGTCTTACATTGTAAATCCGTTAACCAGGTACAATTGTTAAATTAGAATTGTAAAATCCTTAAATAAGGAATATCTAACTAGTCTTAAGACTCTTAACTAGGTTAATACTCTCAACATGGTAAGCTATCAAAAATAGCTAACAGTGTAGCTCTAACTGAGAAAACTTTTTACAGTCGTAGTGAAGTTTTGTGGGTGTCATCCCCACCATAGTTTTTATCCTCTAACAAGGATTTATAGGATACCAAAATGAATGTTTTGTGTGTTATATTTATTGTTTATGCTTTATATGTTTTATGAGATGCATGCAAAAGTTATGTATTTAGTAAATGGTTAAGAAAGAAAGAGTAGATAGTCTAAAAGTGTTTTATAGTACTGATTCACCCCTCCCCTCTCAGTACTCACCATTTCATACTTATTCCAATAATTGGTATCAGAGAAATGTTTCTTATTTAGAATTTTAACTACTTGAGAGGAAAGATCTAGAGAGATGGACAGTTATAGGTATGAAAGGGTGATTGATAACTTACACATGAAATTGAGGTATGCAAATGACTAGATTGATGAACTAAAAAAGAAACTAAATTATTCACTCAACAAGAGAAAGGAGCTTGCACATGAATTGAAGGACACAAGATCATGTTGAAGAACTTGAAGAACTCTCAAAGGGAATAATGTCTAATGAATCTAAAGCTATCATATCAGAACTGACTGAGAAGAACAAAAACCTATCTGATCATGTGAAAGCACTAAAAGGAGAACAACAAGCTTAATCAATAAGGATGTGTGAAATCCTAGAACAAAAGGGAAAAATTGAAGATGAGAAAATAATGGTTAAAGATGAGAGAAGAAAAATGAATGTAAGGTTGAATTAGAAAGATGTGGAAATACAAAGGTTGACACAAACTCACTACAACATGACAAATCAACTAATGTGTGTTAATCAAGAGATGGCTAGAAAAGCTGAAGAGATTGTTAGATTACGATCTAAGAATGAACATCTGAGGAATGAATTGAAATTTGAAAAGGATGCTAATGAATTCTTGAAAAGAAATGAAGAAGCATTGAAGATATTGGATAAACAAATAAGAGATCAGAGATAATTGGGAGTTACTTTTGGACATGGATATAATGCAAAAAGTACTACTTAGAAGGGTGAGTCCTCCAATCAAGAAGCCAACCGAGATAAAGTTTCTACCACACCAAATACAAAGAAGCCTATCTCTTATCACTGAGGGAAATTGCACCACACAACTAATGTTTACAAGAGAAAAAGAGGTAATCCACAAAATAATCCTAAGTTTAATAGTTATTGCTACAGTTGCACTAAATATGGTCATAAGGCATTTGAGTGTAGATCAAGGGTTGCTAAAAATTCAAGGAAGCCAAGCTTCAAGGGTTACTATAAAAATAAAAATAGACATGGTCACAAATATGAAGAATGTAGGTCATAAAGAAAGAATGTGAAATGGGTCCTTAATTGACAAAATACTGCAAACAACCAACAAGGATGAACTATACCATTAGACTACAATACAAGAATTACTTGTACAAAATGTGGGATATTTGGTCACATTAATGAAAATTTCATTAAGATACATGGAATGAAAAATAGAAGGCCATGGAGAAACTTAGGAATGGCTTGTTTTCATTGTCACATGGTTGCACACCTAGCCAAAGACTACAGGTACTGAGGTAAAGCCCCAACTAGGGAATAACCGAATGAAAAAGATCAAGCTAATATTGATGAGAAAGAAATTAGATGAATAGAATATGGAGAAGGAAGTCTAAAGATTATGGAACTAAACTTGGAATAGTTGATGACACCACATCCTTTGGATTGAGTGCACCTATATTTACTTAATCTGTCAAAGGTATGTATAGGAGTTGATAACCTAAATTATATCTTAAATCAGTTCCTAGAATTTGCACAAAGATCCATATTAGCATATGGAGATGCATTTGGATATAAGTTGTGAAGAGTGACATTTCATATTTTGATCGGTAAAGAGTATGAGTTATTTTGTTCCATTTGGTGAAAGAAAGTGTATTTGGTAATCAATGAAATGGAGTTAGTAGAGAGCATTTAATGCAAATATTATAGTTGTTGGAAACCCTAATCAAAGAAAAAATATAGAGGTTTTGTTATTTCATTTTCACCTTACACTTTTGTGAGCATTTGAAGCATTTGACAAAGAAGAGACTACTGAGTGAATTCAAGCAATCATTCAAGAAATTTGAAGAATTTTCAGGCATATTCAAGATTATTTTTGAGAATCTAATGGCATCCAAAGTTCAAAAGCCCGTTGTTGTGGAGAACATTGACCCTGCCAATCTGAAATATAATTTTCCACCCATCGTTGTTGTAGAAATGGACAATTCTAGTGCCATATCTTCAATCCTTCCAAGTGTGATACTTATTGAAGATGTTCGCACCTTCATACATTACAAGATTGAATACATCTTCCAAGCTAAAATTGATACATCTTACAAGAATTTGTGTGTTAATGTAAAATTGAAGGATAAACACATGCATCTGAAAACCAAGGGTTTGGTGTATCCCATGCATGTATTGATAGTTTTTAAATAAGAATAGATGAGAATGGTTCTTAGCCGAGTACATGATCATTTCATGTCACACAATGCACCAGTGAAGATCACCAAGGATGTATTACACATAGTCATTGGTTATCCTATTAGTGAAAGACTGAGGGCATACAAAGAAATAGATAAGAATAAATTATGTGAGCTCACACTTGAGCTAAATGGGTTTTTAGGGGCCTAAATTTATCTACTATTGATGATCCTGAGATGAGATTCGCAAGCAACATCATATCCTATCGAATATTTAATTCATCTTAGGTAGACAATGTATCATGTGGAGTAGTTGATATTTCTTACAAAATTGTGAAGAAAGTCATGAAGATTGATCTATGCAAGATCTTGTTGAGCAATTGGATGATGACATGAACACTATCAAGAAGGAAAAATCTAATACATTGAATTTTAGACCATTACTGATATGCATATTATTTTATTTTCATAACCTCTTTCCTACAATTGATGAAGTAGTATGGAGTGCAAATAAACCAATTATTTATCAAATTAATGAATTCATTCAAAGTATACGAGAAAATTTTGGTATGGTCATGAGTGATTAATTTGAAAAATTTCAAGCTAGAATGCATAAGAGGTTTAGGATTCCACCTCATCTTGTGGAACAATAGAAAGATGAAATATACTTTGGGGTAGACACTAATAATTGTATAGTGAGAGTTGTGGAGCCAAGAACCATGTGGCTACTAGCTATGGGATATGCGATGAACATTGATACAACATCAATACAAATAAAAGGATTATTAGAGAAACTAGTTAATAGGAGAGAAACTCGGTATGGTACTTTTGAGGAAGTGAAGGATAAAATCAAACTAGGTATTTTGATACCTAAGGCAATAAGAAAGACCAGCAAGATGATAAGGAATTTATCAAAAAATTTGGGTATTTTTGATAATGACAATGAAGCTAAACCTTCAGAGGTCAAAGGGAAAAACATTAAAATGACTCAAGTGACTCGTAGCCCAATAGTTGTAATACCACTGACAAGGTCTTCCTCCACACCAATAGAGAAAGAGAATGTAGGAATTGAGTCAACAAAGACAAAAACATATACAAGGGAAATAAAGGCTACTGGGAAGCCTAGAAGAAAATTGAAATTGCAACAAGAAAATGAAACTAAATCAAAGGATGTTTCACAAGTCAAGGTTGTAGAAAGTCAGGCATTGAAACTTAAAAACCTTGATGAGTCACTTAAAGTGCATAAGAAATATGGAGGTAATTTAGGACTGAAACAACTAAAATATGAGAAGAGGAGTGATAAAGAAAAAGACAAAATTGAAGAGGCTATTGTGTTTAGTTTACAAAAATTTTGAACCACACCAGTGGAGATAACCCCCCAAATAGCATATGAGCTATATCAGAAAATTGATGCTAGATGGAAATATGCCCTAGCATCTGAGAAGAAAATGAGGGATAGATCCCTTACTATCACTATATCGGACCTAACCAAAATAGGAATCAAGGATACTTTGCAAGAATACTCTAATAGATTCCTACTGAAGAGTAGATCAGTCAAGATTATGGTCAATAAGTTAGAAGAAGTAAAAAATGAAACTGATAATCTTTGGAGAAATTTTTTCTCTCCTGATCAACCGATTGATGAAGAGGTCAAAGAACTAATAGGGAAGTCATATCCAATGAATTTGGTAACAGATAAAAATGAGGTCATTATAGAGGATATCACACCTGTTAGGACCTTGTTGAGGACATAAAAGAGGATGAAGATATAAAGGCAACCAAGGTTAAAGAAACTAAAGAAATGAATATAGATGATTCTACAAAGGCAAGAATAATGGAATAATATCCTGTTATTGAATAGATACTAAATTTTCTTGAGATTGAGGAAGTGATCTCAGAGGAAATAAAAGATGTACCAATAGATGTTGATGTCCCCACTAAACCAACACAAGAAACTACACTAAAGGTTACTAAGGAAACTAAAGAGACCGAGAATACACAAGGACAAAATTAAGAGCCAGTGATCCCAATTGAGACCACAAAATTGGTGGAGACAAAAAATGATAAAGAAGAGAAGAAATACGAAAAGAAGCAAGAAGAGAAAAATAAAATAAAAGAAGAAAAGACTAAGGACACAACTACTGCACAATTTGATGCAGAGAAGGCTGTAGACACCTAAAAATCCTTTAGAAATAAACTATTTTATTTTCTGAAAAATCCCTGATGACATCATCATTTGTTAATTAATTATTTTATATTTAGATTAAGTAATTAATTTATTTTTATGTCATTAATCCCTTTATCTTAATAAAAATATTTAATTAAGAAACCCCTCCAAAAATGTTTAAATCTTATTTAAACATTATCTCCTTATTTATTAATTATTTAATTAGTAAACTGACCAAAAATCCGAAAATAAATAATTTATTTATTTTTTGCCCAAAACTTGGCCAATTTCCTTAAGACCACTAACCTCTTCCAGAATCTTCTAATCCTTCTTTAATTTTGATTAAAGGCTAATCCCCTCATTTCCTAACCCTAATCCCAACTCAAAATATTTAATTAAGATTAAATATCTATCCTCATATTTGTTAAATTCATTTAATAAATATCTCAAAACCTAAACCATGGAAATAAATAAACCTTTATTTATTTCCTAAAATCCATGTTTATCCTAAGGAAATTCTAGACTCTTATAGAAAGTCCTAATCCTAATCCTAATCCCCCCTAACGTTGTCACATTCCCTAACCAAGATTAGCCAATTCCTAAGCTTAACCCAAAGTCAATAGACTTCTAGAGACTTCTCTTACATGCATTAAATGCATTTAAGGCCTCCTTATCCCTCTTACATGCATTTATGGTGCATTTAAGAAGCCCCTCACCCCTTTCTTACACCCTTTGACCTTAGGCACATTTCTCAAATTGTGCACATTCCTCCCATCTTTCAACCCAATGCCCTTATGACACTTGTCACAAGGAGGTGGCCCTGAACTAGCACAATCCATGTGCTCCCCTTTGAATGAATCTTGGCCTCTCTTAAGGATTTTGATCCTGGCCATTCATTCCTCCTTCCCAAATCCTATAAATACCCCCTTTTCCAAGAGCAAATTCATTAGCTTAACTTTTATTCTCATGCATTGTTATCATGCCCATTTAGCTCTAGACTTAGCATAATCATGTTAATCTAGCTTACTTTCAAGCATTTTAGCTCATCTTAAATATAGCAATAATGGATTAACCTAGTTTATTTCATTGTTTTGCATAAGCATAGCATCATATTACATCTCTATTTGGCTTAAAATCAATCTTAGCACAATCATCATGTAGCTTAATCTTCATTTCAGCATCATTTGATCCTTGAGGCCTTAGGGGCAAATCAGGTGTTCTATACCCATTTTTGTGCCATTTATGGGGTTTTCATAGATCTCAATCCATCCTAAATGCATAAAGAACATGCTCCAAGTGATTAGAGAGCACACCCACATCCCCTTAAGCAAGAGCAAATCAAACAGTGCTTGGGTGCACCTGTTTAGGCTCAATCTGAGGTGGCTTACTTTAGAGTTTCCTTGTTTTGAATTGATTTCATGCTAGGTTAAAATGTAATGTTTGTTTGGCTTGAGTCTTTTAAAACAGGTACCCTCAAAAGCCTAGTCCATAAAGGAATCTACATAGAAGCAAACCAAGAAAAGGAAACATGACAAAGAGGTTCATTTAAGCCAACCTATCATTATTCCTAAGGTTGATATTTCAACCATGAGCCCCAAGGAACTATCAGAGTTCACAGACCTATTGAAGAGAAAAGTTGCACAAGATAAATTGATTTCAAAGAAGCATAAAACTGATATTTTGGAGAATGTTAAAGAGATATTCTGTGAAATAGTACCATAGGCTATTGTAAATGAAAAAGGAGATATATATATCCATCTACTTGAATTGGTAAACTAAATTAACTAACCTAGTACCAAGACATCATAATACTTAATACAAGTGCATAGAAAACAAATGGAGACTAATTCATTGAAGAAATTCTTCAATAAGTTGCACTAGACAAGCCAACTCTTTCTGAGTTAGTTACCAAATTGGATAAAGAATTGAATGACATATTTTTATTGTTTCAAAACATTCATTTGATTTCAAATTTCACCAAGGAGATCAAATATATATTATAATGTTGAGAAGAGTTGATCGAGCAATTAGCCAAAGTATCAACCGAATCTAATTATTTAAGGGTTTATTATCAAAAGTTGAGGCACTTAATGGGAGTGCAATATGAGATGAGAAAAGAGGAGGATAAGATTAGAATGGATCTACTAGAGCTACAAATATTTTTGATTCTCCACATTGAGTCATTGTAGAAATAGGTGTAGAAGGCAAAAGATTTAGTCAACATGTCAGATGTTAGTGCCATGGATAGCATGGTAAGCTTAACAACTAACATAAGTGATAAAATAATAGTGTTGCAGACACTAAAAGATTTATGAAGGAATCCCTAAAGGATGTACAAGACAAATAAAATTTTATTTTTTCCCAGATCCCTCCACCGGACAAACACTAAGTTGTTATTTTGGTATTTTTGTTAATAAGGGGGGAAATATAGTATATGAAATGAAAAAAAAAGAGGGAAATAGAGTGTAAAGGGGGAAAGATATATAAGGAGGATAATATGCTAATATAAAAGTGGAAATATATGAGAAAGAAAAGAGGTGATATATATAGAAGATGGATGTAGATGTGTACATGAAGTATTACTATAGGGGGAGTAATAAATTTACTAAGACATGGATACATGGACAATTTTGCTAAGGAAAAAATTTTGATGACTTTGAAGGTTTTTAACAAAGATACCAAACTAATGCCAAAGGGGGAGATTGATGAAATACTAAGAGTTATTTTGATTTCATTAGTTATGATGAAGTCTTAAAGTAATGATTGTCAAAGTCATTCAGTAATGAAGGAAAGACAAGTTAGTAAGAGAAATAAGCTATTCGGTAAAAGGAAACAAAAGAAAAGGTAATCTTAGTAAAGGAAAAGGAAGTTTAGTCACTAAGAAAGCTAGCACCAAACACTGAGTATTGAGTTTTACCAAGCTACAACATCAACCAAACCAAGAGATGATATAGTTACTAAGAAAGAGGAAAACATATTACCGAGCATGATAGGCCGACACAAGGAGAATCTAGAGATACATTGAATATGGACACCTAGCATAAAATGGTTTACAAATCTCAAGGGGATTATCTAATAGAGAATTTAAACATAATGTGTTGATCCTAATAGTTTTGTTCTCTATTAGTGTCTTATACTTAGTCATTTTCTAGGAAATGTTGGTCAGTCATCACTGTGACTGAGTCATCATGTATAGGCCGAGTCATGTATAATATATATTTACCGAGTAGTCACTTCTGAGTAAAACAGTGGTCACTAAGTACTTTTGTATTAGCTGAGTCATCTTTTTTTGAGTTATGTAAAGGAGATAATGCCAAGCGCCAGAGTATGAAGAACAGTGAATGATGAGTGCTAGAGATATCCAATGTTGAGCAAGCCAGAATTGACATATGTGTTTGTTATGGCACAAACACTTAGGTAAACCATTTTGGTTGACATCTATATTTTATTTAATATTTGTTGAGGACATCTAGGAGATGATTACACTCCTATTTTTTAATCATTTATCCCTATGTATTACATGGAACCAATTAGAATTAAGAAAAGGTTAAACGGAAAAATGAGATAATCTAGATCATAGATTTAATATCTTGGAGGAAGTCAATTGTCTATATAAGATGAGACTTGAACCCTAAAATGATGTAATCAGAGGAATGAGATGTATGAGTAGAAGAAAGTAAAACAGAGTGAATATCTTTAGATCAGTGAAGTATTCTAATAGAGTTCAATGACCGAGTGGAATAGAGTAAAAGTAGTGAAGGACAAAATAGAGACATATTTGATAGATGAGATCAAATTTATACTAGAAGGAGAAGATCTATAATTAGTATCATAGTGTAGACCAAAGGATCAGGTACTGAGACATTCTAACAAGTGTATCAGATTAAATCTCTTAACAAAGTGGTGTTGATAGACCTTATTAAATCTCTTAACCGAGTGCTTACTTAGTTGTAAGTCTTAAATCATTTTGCAAGGTAGATTGTATAAGTCTCAAATCTCTTAATAGGGTAGACCCCTCACATGGTAGATCATATTTTTGTGATCAAATTTGTAGCCCTAATAGGAAAACTTTATACTGCAGTAGTAAAGATTTGTGGGTGTCATCCCCACCCCAATTTTACCTTTCAAGGGTTTCTGGGTAACCAAAATCATGGTGTTTTGAGTATTTTCATGGATGATGTTTAGATTATTATATAATTTACATTTTTTGATTTTATGTTAATGCTATGCAAGTTTTCATTTATGATAAATGGATAAATCAGAGATATCTGATTCACCCCCCCCCCCCCCCCCCCCCCTCTTAATATCACATTTTCCCAATAGATTTCCAACAATTGGTATCAGAGCTCTGGTCTCTTATAGAAGTCTAATCAATTGTGAGATAAATATCTTGAGATGGAGGTTTATAAGTTGGGAAAAATTATAGAGAATCAGAAGATTGACATTCAGGTTGCACTACAACAACTTGAAGCAGCTAGAGGAGAACTAAAGAAATCCTTAAGCAGAAGAAGAGAAATTGCTATTCAACAAAATGAAACACAATATCAAGAAGAAGATACTACTGGACTATTTGATAATGGGAACTCTATAGAAATTGATAAATCCATAAAATAACTACTAGAGAAAAACAACATACTGAATGCAAACATCATAAATCTAAAGAGAGAACAAGAAATTCAATCTGTGAGACTCTGTTAAGTAGTTGAATAGAAAAAGAAAGGTGGAGAAGACAAGATAATGGCTAAAGAAGATAAAAGAAAAATATCAATGAGACTTGAAAAAAAGACAAATGACATACAAAGGATGACAAACAATCAACTAGACATGGTAAATCAACTACTCCTAGTTAATCAAGAATTGGGCAAGAAAGATGTGGAAATCACAAATTTGAGATCAGAAAATAATCAACTAAAGAATGAATTAAGAACTGAAAAGGAAGTCATTGAAAGGATGAATAGACCTAGTGAAGCTATAAGATATTTTGAAGAATTATTCAAGTCACCTAGAAGATCTAGTGATACATCTGGACTTGGACATAATGAACAACTATCATCTACTAAGGAAAGAGAATCATCAAGGAGTGGAGAGAAAAAGAGTACTAAACCAAAGAACAACAAGCCTACATGTCATCACTATGGAAAACTAGGACATATAGCTAACGTCTGCAGAAGCAAACATGGTAAGTCTGATCCTAAATCTAAGTTTAATGGACATTGTTTTAACTATAAGAAATATGGACATTAGGCACAAGAATGTAGGTCTATTGTTAGTAATCCACCTACCACACCAAAATTTCAAGGACATTGTTTCAATTGTCAGAAGTATGGACATAGAGCATTTTAAAGAAAATCAAGACCCAAATGGTCATCAAATCAACATAATAAGTCACCTAAGAAGGGAAACACATACAATTGGGATTACAACACTTGGTATAGTTGTCATTACTATGGAAAATATGGGCACATTGGAGAAAATTGTCTAAAGACTCATTTTAGAGGGAAATCTAAAAGTTGGATGAATGGAAGTATGGTATGCTATAAATGCAATAAGATAGGTCATCTAAAGAAAGACTACATAACACATATGCTAAGCAATGATCTAAGAAAGAATGAAGAGATCATTGATAAAATGAGAAATCAAATGAACAAAACATGGAAGAAGAAAGAAGAGGGAAGCACTAGTGAAGCCAGTGTACCTGAGGTCACCAAATCTGATGGATCAAGTGATCAAAATACTTCAAACTAAGAAAAGAAGGTATGTATGGAACTAAATTTTAAAATGTTTTATCTTATATCAGTTCCTAACATATGTTGAGAAAAAGTCCATATCTGCATAGATTAAGAATGCATTAGGACAAGTTTTGAGCAAAGTGGAACAATTCATATTTGATGTTGAGCATCATTGTTTTAGTCTATAGTGACTGATTTGCTATGTATGTTGAGCACTTGTGATAGCTAATATATGATGTACCACTGAGCTATAACCAAACAGTTGTATCGACCGAGCTTATGTTGACAAAGCTTAACATGGGATTGTTGAGATGGCTATATTTCACCTAGAAAATGTATGGATCATTAATGAAGCCCTAATCTAACCATTTGTAGTCTATAAAGTGGGAAGTTACCATTCATTTCATTTCACCCAGAGACTTGAAATTTTCTTAGAGTAATTCAAAGTATGAGAAATCAGAGTGATTAAGAACTAAGTACGATTTTAGAAATCTTCACAGCATGTTGTCGGCAAAACTTCTGAAGAACATTTGAGTAAGGTACTTTATTGAGTGAAATATTTTCAAATACGTGAATTCTTAAAACTATGAGAAATGGCATCATCATCATCAGTTGCAATGAAGAAACAAGGAAAGGAGGTTTTCAATTTTCAATTAGTAAGAAATGAGGTGTGTAAGCCATAAAAGTTTCAGGCTATCCCGGAGGAGCGCAATCATGGGAGATCTCAATGGAGCTTTGTCATTGATTCTCAAGAATGTTCTAATGATAAATGAGATTTGTTCATGGTACATGTGTAAAATTGGAGAGATTGGCAATTATGAACTTAGGGAAGCATACGAGAAACTATGCAGTAATGGAGTGTTGAAGTTGGAACACTGGAATGTTTCTGAGAAAGGGTTAGTTCATGCCCTTTATTTTCCACAAAACTTCAATTTGAATGCATCAAAAATTGTACTAAGTAGGGTACATGACAATGAAATTTGACTAGAGGATGGACTAGTCCAAATCATGAAAGAAATGGTTCACCAAGTAACTAGATACCCTAAACTCCCTTGAAAGAAGACTATTAGATGTCAAAGAAAGGAGGACATTTAAGAAAACACTTAGGTGGTATGGAACAAGTGTGATATGATAATCTTGACCATCACCGATCTAGAGATTGAGTTTGCAGTAACGATAATAGCTCAAAAATTCTATCAGTCTAGTCAGTTGGACAGTGTCCCCTAGATGGAAGTAGACCAGGCTTGGAAAATCATCAAGAAGGGTCACACCTATGATCTTGATGAGCTCCAACTGACTCAACTTGATGAGAACCTTACATTAATCAGCAAAGAAAAGAATTCAATGTGTAAGTTTGTTTCCCTACTTGTTTGTCTAGTCTTCTATATTTAAAATAATTTTCCTACTATTGGGGGAGTAGTATGGGACAAGAATAGGCTAGTGATAGTACATATAAATGACTTTGTTAGTCAAATGGGAGGTAAATTTGAAAGCATAATAGAGAATTACTTTATATAATTTAAGAAGAAAATGAGGAAGAGAAGTACAATTCCTGTATCCCTAGTAGAAAAATACAAATAGGACATATGTTTCCTAGTAGACACTGACCTCACCTATGCTCAAGTAGCAATATTGAGGGTATCATGGCTATGCCACTACCCTATGAGTTCAATAATGATGAAACCATAATAGCAGTTATAGTCCTGATAGCCAAGGAAGTTGATAACAAGGCTACTTATTTTGGAACATATGAGGAAGCAAAGGCTAAGATAATCAAGGGATAGAAGTCTACTACCATGGAGAGAAAGAGGAAGATGCACCTCTTGAACTAACTCAAGGACTAGGAGAAGATAAATCTAGTGAGTCTAGTGAAAGTGAAGAAGAGGAGAAGGTAGTAGTGAAGAAAGGAAAGAAGGCCTTAGTTGTTGAGCCTATGAAAAATACTATGCAAAAACCTAAGCCTGTCTCATCACCTATTATTAGGCCAAGAACTAGGGTAGTCTCTACATTTGTAGCTTCTGAGACACAAAGGAAAACCCCTGCATCAGGGAAGAGAAAAATAGTTTAGCCTAAGGTAGTGTCGAGTTAGATAAGGAAGAAGCTGAGAAGGAAACTCATCTTGGAGAAGGATGATGAGGAAAGAGAGAGTGATGAGGAGATTAAGAAAAATCCTCCAGCAAAGATAAAAACACTAACTATGGATGAAATATGCCACAACATCAAGAGCTTTGCTGGAATTGCAGGTTTTAAACAAATAAAATTTGAGAAGATGAGCATAGAAGACAAGGAGAAAATTGAAGAAGCAATGCTTGAGATGTTAAAAATACAAATGGGGAACTTGATCCCTAATGAGTTATACAAGAGGATGGCACAGAAGTTGGAATATTCCCTTATGACTGAGAAGTAGATCAGGGAAAGCACACTAGCACAAGTCATATCAAATCTATCCCCTGCCAGAATTTAGGAATTCATTGAACAGTATAGGAATAGATTCTCTCCTAAGCTCAGGGAATACACCATTCTTCAACACAAGGTTGATGATGTTTTGAAACAAATTTTAAAATTATGGAAGGTCATTTTTGGTCTTATAGTGAATAAAGATGCACAATAGGAAGCTAGCACATCTATGGGTGTTGAGCTAGATAATAAAGAAGATCTTATTGAACTGTATATTCAAGAGGAAGAAGCTCCAAAGATAGAGAAATGTAAAAATTTGGTTGAAGTAACCATTGTTGACATCACTGAGGATACCCCAGTGAAAAATTAGGTATTGACCGAGGAGGAGATACAAGTTGAGGCAAAAAAAGATACATCTTTGTCGAGCAACAATCTTGTAATATTACAAGTAATTGATTATCCACAAATTGGGGACATATCAACTGTTAACATTACCTTTGCCAGTCAAAAAACTATTATAGTTGACATGTTCACCAGTCTTAGTACTACTGAGGTACAGGTGAAGTCGGTAACTACACCTCAATCTACATCTATTGAGGAGCTACATAAAGGGAAAGCAGAATAGTCAACATTAGTTATTGTAAATCCTCATGTGGAGGAAAAGGGAATAGTAGAGAAGAAGATAGAAAAATAAATTGATATTCAAGAGCCTAAGGAGCAAGAGGCAATAAAAGCTCTTGTACAAATGGCAAGTGGAATGACACCAAAGAATAAGACACAAAAAAAAGGTGAAATCTCCTACACCACAGGTGACACTCAAAGAAGTTATTGTGATTCCAAAATGGGACACAGATAACTTATCCTATGACTAAATGAAAATTTTTCAAGATCTACTGAAGAAGAAGAGAAAACAAGAAGAAATGAGAAGGGAACATCAGCAAAAGAAAGTACATCATGAAATCAAGGGTATATTCATTGATGCTTTTGACCTGACTGATGTTAATGACTCTGACCCCATACTAGAATAACTTGTCCATATAATCAAGAAAGTGACTGGTGATGATACTGAGGAAAATGATAACTTATTGTAGTGGTCAAAAAGAAAATTTGAGACCAAGGAACTCAATAAGGTCTCTACCAAGATAGCAGTGAAGCAGGTAGAACTTTCTACCCTAATATCAAATTCAAAAGAAGTTGTACTAAATGCATAATTTTTGTACAAGAAATTATGTAATGTAGAAGAATTTACAAAGGATAACCAGGAGCTGGTAGAGAAACTACAGCTAGATATAAAATCTACTAGTCACTCATTGAGTTTGGATGCAAGTTCCAGCTCTACACATTATGCAAAGCTTCAACATGCTCAAGGAAGGATAGCCGAGTTGATGGCTAATGATGGGAAGATAAGGGCTCTCTTACTCTCTATTCAAACATTATTGACACCTCACCTAGAGGCCATACAAAGAGAGTTAGCTAAGGCAAAGGAGTTAGTACAAAAAGATCCTCATCTTTCTACTCCCAAGAGCCTAGTTGACCTAGCTGCTGAGCTAGAAGTAATATCAGAGGTTTTGAAGATTGCAACATCTAGTTGGGACATTGCATTGCACATGGTCATGATGATTCATCAAGCATTTCTATATAACCATTACAAGGTCCCTACAAATAAAGAACTTATAGTGAAAAAAAAAAGGGGGAAATAGTAGAGTGACATGACATGTTTAGTCACAAAGGGAGGGAACAAAATCAAAGAGCCAAAGTAGAATGAAAGAAGAAGAACCGAATGGTATGACATACTAAGTTTTGTAAATATATATGTATTCGAGTGTATGTCAAGTAATGAATTCTTATATGTACAAATTTAAATCTTTTTTTTTGTAAGACTGAGTTATACTTTAGGGGGAGTATTCTGTATATACTTCTATTAGTACTAAGTACTCTTGTAAATGTAATGTAAATGTCATGAAAAAGTGTTTTTTCCACCAATGTCAAAGGGAAAGATTGTTGATCCCTATAGTTTTTTTGGTCTATTAGTGTTTTACACAGTCATTTTCTAGGCAATATGGTCAGTCATCACTATGACCGAGTCATGTATAATGTAAATTTACTATGAAGTAGTCACTGCTAAGTAAAACAGTGGTCACCTAGTACTTTTGTATTAGCCAAGTCAGCTTTTTCTAAGTTATGTAAAGGAGACAATGTTGAGTGCTAGAGTATGAAGAATAGTGAATGATGAGTGCCAGAGATATCCAATGTTGAGAAAGAGATAATTGACATATGTGTTTTTCATGGCACAAACACTTAGGTAAACCATTTTGGCTGACATCTATATTTTGTTTACTATTTGTTGAGGAAATCACGGAGATGATTATGCTCCTATTTTGTAATCATTGATCCCTATGTATTACATGGAACTAATCAGAATTAAGAAAAGGTTAAGCAAAACAATGAGATAATGTAGATCATAGATCTCATAACTTGGAGGAAGTCAATTGTCTATATAAGATGAGACCTGAACCCTAAAATGATATAACAAGAGGAATGAGATGTATGAGTGGAAGAAAGTAGAATAGAGTGAATATCTTCAGATCATTGAAGTATTCTGATAGAGTTCAGTGACCGAGTGGAATAGATTAAAAGAAGTGAAGGATAGAATAGAGACATATTTGATAGATGAGATCAAATTTATACTGAAAGGAGAATATCTATAATTAGCATCATAGTACAAACTAAAGGATCAAGTACTGAGACATTCTAATAAGTGTATCAGGTTTAATCTCTTAACATAGTGGTTTTGATAGACCTTATTAAATCTCTTAACTGAATGCTTACTTAGTTGTAAGTCTTAAATCCTTTTTCAAGGTAGATTGTATAAGTCTCAAATCTCTTAATAGGGTAGAGCCCTCACAGGGTAGATCATATTTCTATGATCAAATTTGTAGCCCTAACAAGAAAACTTTATACTACAGTAGTAAAGATTTGTGGGTGTCATCCCCACCCCAATTTTACCTTTCAAGGGTTTATGGGTAACCAAAATCATGTTGTTTTGAGTATTTTCATGGATGATGTTTAGATTATTAGATTCTTTGCATTGTTTAAGTTTGTTTTAATGCTATAAAAGTTTTCATTTATGATAAATGGGCAAATCAGTGATATCTAATTCACCCCCTCTCAGTATCACATTTTCCCAATAGATTTCCAACATAATGATTATGCATGATTACAAGGTGAGATCCACCAATAAGAATTAAGTATAATATATGCATTGGAAGAGTAACCAAGGCTATCACCACTTAAGGAGATAATTCTAGAACATTTCCACTGCTTCTAGAATTGTTTATAAAAGATCTAAGTGAGAAGATCAAAGAAGAGAGGTGTGTGCATGAAGGAAGAAGATAATGCATATGCAAATGTGAAGCATAGATTGTAGAGAGTGGGTTATGAGAAGAGAAGCTATCGAGTAACATAGTAGTGAAGAGGAAAGTGTAATCATGATTTAGAGTTGAATCTACTAAGTACATAATTGATATTGTGAGTGGATAATAGTATGAGCTAATCAGTTAATTAGCATAATGATACCAAAATACATATGATTCAGGAAAGTACTACAGACATATTTGTTACTAATTAAGTTTTTAATCATAATTATAAAGTCTCTTAAATAAGAAGATCTTAACAGGTCTTACATTGTAAATAATTTAACCAACTACAATTGTGACATTAGAATTGTAAAATCCTTTATAAAGGTAGACCTAATTGGTCTTAAGACTATTAACTTGGTTAGTACTCTTAAAATGGTAAGCTATCATAAATGATAACAATTTTTCTCTTCTTAGTCATTGATCAACAAATGGTGTAGAAATGATATCTTCCAAACCTTTTTATCCTTTGCAAGCTGAGTGAGTGCATTAAAAATGTTGGTGTTTGAAAATGCTTACACCAACTAGGGCTGCCAATATGCCTTGAGAATACTGTTAGGAGTGGTTAGCTCCAAGTGTGAGAAATCTATAGGCAACTAGACCAACTATAGGGACAAGACTACCATCTACACTTTTGGCTCTACAAAACCAAGGTGGGTGTACCTAATCCAAAAACTTATGGCATTTTAGGACTTTAAACTGGATTGAACAAAGAAGATGATAGAAAGAAAGTACTAAATGGTAACCAGACATTCATTGACTCTCCATTACTATGGTAGAACAAAATGGCCTTGTGACCTCAAGACTTTTGAGGGATTGTGGGATTGGTAATGATTTATGACTTCTTGCAAAATGTAAACAACCATGCAACTCATGTAACCATATAGGGGATACTAGCTTATGATTAGTGCCTTATCCATTGGCAATCACACCTAAAGTAGACATGAAATACAAGAACAACTACTAGATTCATCTGAGAATCAAAGCCATAAACATAGTTAAACATCTCTTACACTACTTACAAATATCCTTCCTAATTGAACCAAATGAATCTATGCTTCACTCAGATATTTTTAACCTGATCCTAGATCAAGGCTGAGAGATAAAAAAATATACACCAATAACCTAATGCAATGAGTTGGAAAACTCAAAATTCATCAAGAACAACTAAAGGAGAGATCCAAGAATGAGAAACTATATTGAGTATGTGGACTCAAATCCTTGTATTACAAACTGATTCAGTAATACCATAGACAATATGCAAAAGATACATAAGGTTTCTCCCTAGTATTGATACAACTAGCAAGAAATGTTACAATCTGGACTGAGGATACACACTTAGCTTTTCAGCTTCCTATGTTAAGAATTTCCAGTGCACCAGCCCTTCTAAATGATCATAAAAATCCTTTTATAGGAACAAGGATTGCAACAAGCTATGGATCATTTAGAACAAAATTTAGATCTGCAACCACCATCCTGACAAGAAGTAAAAGAATGCAGAGAAAGCCTAGAAACCTAGGAAGATTAGATCAAATGTAATATGGAATTACATTGGTTACAACACCATATGCTAACTGTGATCACAAGTTATCACCTTCTTGTTGCAGGAAAAATAAACTTCAATGCCAGGATCAAATAGAAAGACTTCGCATGTACTTATCATGAAGATCACTGACATACTACCAAACCCTAGCCACCTGCACCAAAACAACAATCCTTTGCATTCAAACTGGCATGACATCCCAGGAAACAAAATCAAATCAGGATGAACACCTAGATCCTCATCATCATCTTCGCAACTACCACCGTCCTAGAGAAATCAATTCTAACCAACCCATTTTGTTGCATATGGCTCACTGTGAAAACACTGGTAAGAGACCTCGGGAAAATATATAAAAATTTAGCACCAACGGCTAACCAGTCAGCATTAAAACATGATTGTCAATATTATGTTTTCCCGACAAATCGAGCGGTCTGTAAAATTTGACACAATAGTCAACCAGCCCATGAAAATTCCACAGCCACATCACCTCCTTGGTAGCCAATAGAAATCGAGCGCCTCGGCATGACTGACACCTTGGACCCACTGCCTTACTTGCCACACCATCAGATGGTGGTCACATGATCGCAAAGGGAAAGAATATTCCTTGCAATCATGTGACAACCATAGATCATAGCTGAACTTTAAAACACACCTAGACACCAAAAACACTAGCCCCACCAAGAAAAGCCACATCACCACCAAGCACAACCAATCAGAAATGGACATGTCAGAAAGACTTGATAACCGGCACCCCTTGTCATGTCCCCATCACCACCTCACAACCAGTCAGGAATAGCCACATCAACACCTCCTGCCATAAGGTCCCACAACCTGTTAGCCTTCCCATCAAACGGTGGTCACATGATCGCAAAGGGAAAGAAGATTCCTTGTGATCATGCAACAACCGTAGATCATGAAAACCTTAACTGTTGAACAACTGAGACTGCCATTCACAACACAAATCACTTGTCAGATTGCAGAAGGCTAAAGGTCAAGCTGCCAAAATTGCATGACCACGCGACTGAAGAAAATGCCAGGTCACAGAATGAAAAACACTTAACCACCAAAATCAAGAGACCCCGCGAACACACTGTCGCATAATCGCCAAATGAAAGACTTAACTACCCAGGAAATTGGAGATCAAGTGATTGAACAACATGAAGAACTGGGCCCCACATAGTCACAGTAGTGCACATAGGAAATGTTGACGTCAAAGACTTAGCTGCAAAGAAGCAAAAGGTCAAAAACAACCAAGGTTTTCACATTGACAAAAAGGTAACAAAGGAATATGAAAACATCAAGGTTTTTTATGCTTAAACAGTTTTAACACCACCCGACATAAAGACAAATATTTCTAGCAAACCTTGAAACTTGAATATCTCACTGGTTTTTATGATTTAGCATGTGCGATCAAAACTAGAGCATGGTGACACAAGGAAGAACATGGGGCTAAGAGCACAAGCCATAAAACATCATATATTTTCTTCGCGCAATAAAACAAGCTTGCAGGCAAGGTAGGACAACTTTAGGAAAACTACGAAGACTAGACCAATTTCATAGGATTTTTGCATTGACAGGAAATTGGTCTAATAGTAGCTCTGTCTGGGGATGCATACCTCTTGCAGGCATGGCAAGGATTCAAAATTTCTAGAGGAAGCAGACCACCCATAGGACAAAAATAAGGGAACCCTCACAAAAAATTTGCAACCAAACCAAGAAAACAAGAAGCGAAACACACAACAGAAAGGGAAAATATTTACAAAATTTACATGCTTTGAAACTTTATTTAGTGGCCCCAGGCCACCAATAGAAAATCAGAGACCCTCCTGAATCGAAGGTTTGATTTTTATCCACATATGTGACCAGCCACCTAAAAGTGTCATGATTATTTTGTTGCCAACATATGTGAATACTCATGGGTTGAAAAATGAAACTATGTTGATCACTACCCATGTTGTTCCAATCACAACCACTTTCATACTCATACTCCAAGAAGTATGGAGTATCATTTGCTTCTTGTTGGTGATTAGAAAATAAAAATTGGTCTAGTAATCCATCAGAAATAAAACATGTTGAGCATCATGGATTACCACAAGATTACCTGGCTGAAAAGGACTTGGATCCTCAGATTCTCCTTCATATATTGCCTCAACCACTAAGAAACTTCAGTCCTCTATGATGTCTTCATAAACTAGATCATGAACCAAGTGAAGGTCTTTTTCATAAACATTGTGACAATGGGACATCTGACTTGCGTCATTGTTTCCATCAAAAGAATTTATGTCCCAATCATTGAAGACAAAGTCCTCAACACTATCACCTTCACCATCATATCTGGTAGAAGAAGGAAAAGGATATGAACAAGAGACTTTCTCATCATTGGAATCTTTATGATAGGAAAATGCACTATCATGGCCTTAAACCTCTTCTTTTGTAGAGTCACTACATGAGGGGAACTCTTGCATAGATGGATCATCTTCATCACTTTGAACACCTACCTCATTATCAGTGTCAAAAGATATATCAACAGGGTTCAATATTTGCTGACAACATAGATGTGTACATTTATTATATTCATCTATCAACAAATTAGATATCTCATCACTATTGAGAGAAGAGGAACCCAACTCATCCTTGGTATCTTCATCAGAATCCTCACTTAAAAAACCTTGGCTATCGTACTCAGACATTTTTTAACAAGTGGAAGATCTTGCATACAATGATTCTGATTCTTGCTCACTGCTACAATCTGAATACTCCTCTAACAAAACTTTATCATGAGAAATACCCTTAGCATTAGATATGGTTTTCTCTAAAATACAACTTGTATTCCTTTCTTGCTGGTGATCCTTTTGCAACTTATCCCATTCATCATCATTAGTAAACTCTTCTAAGAACAACCATTTGAAATCAGTCAATGAAGAGATGCATTTTGGGGGTAAATTTAAATACCAATTAGATGCAACCCCCTTGAGGGATCTCCCAAAAAACATCATACTAACATCCTCCTCAAAAATCTGATATTTTACAATAAATTTGAAGATTGCTAGGACATGCTCTACTATTGAATCAGACTGACAAACAAAAATTTGAATCTGATCCATAAGCTCACAAGGAAAAGAATGAGGGGACCTTGGAAGAACATAACTTAAAGCTCTATCCAACTTGACAAAACACAGCCACCTAGACTGGCTTTTCCCTTCATTATCCATCTGATTTGAAACAAGATGAGAACCACTCATCTTACCTCAATCTTCCCTTTACACTAGCACTGAATACCTGATAGGGAAACATTCTTATCATTGAAAATTAAAAAAACTAGAAGTACTATAGTTGAAACCTATTGAATGGAAAGTAGGGTAGATCTAGAGCTCTCCTTGAAGCTCCATCAGGTTCTTTTTCTTTGTAGAGTCCCCACCCCCTTAGAGAGGAAAATATTGCAATGTTTTGTATCTTCTTCCAATCAACCAAAAATTCATCAGGTATACATTATTTATCAGGAACTGCACTGATCAAACAAGAAACTCATAGTCACCACTCAACACTTAGTGACATAATATAAGAAAATGCTTTGTTTTTTACTTTTGACTCTTTTCTAGACTCTCCCCAGTAGAGTCACCATGTTGTTGGTGTTTGAAAATGCTTACACTAACTAGGGCTGCCAATATTCCTTGAGACTAATGTTAGGAGTGGTTAGCTCCAAGTGTGAGAAATCTATAGGCAACTCGGCCAACTATAGGGACAAGACTACCCTCTACACTTCTGGCTCTACAAAACCAAGGTGGGTGTACCTAATCTAGTAACTTATGGCATCTTAGGACTTTAAACTGGATTGAAAAAAGTAGATGATACAACAAAAGTACTAAATGGTAATTAGACATTCATTGACTCTCCATTGCTATGGTAGAACAAAATGGCCTTGTGACCTCAAGACTTTTGAGGGATTGTGGGATTTGTAATGATTTATGACTTCCTACAGAATGTAAACAACCATGCAACACATGTAACTGTATAGGGGATAGTAGCTTATGATCAATGCCTTATCCATTGTTAATCACACCTAAAGTAGACATGAAACACAAGAACAACTACTAGATTCATTCGAGAATCCAAGCCATAAACATAATTAAACATCTCTTACACTACTTACAAATATCCTTTTTGATTGAACCAAAGGAATCTATGCTTCACTCAGAGATTTTTAACCTAATCCTAGATCAAGGCTGAGAGATAAAACATATACACCAATAACCTAATTAAATGAGTTGGAAAACTTAGAATTCATCAAGAATAACTAAAGGAGAGATCCAAGAATGAGAAACTATATTGAGTATGTGGACTCAAATCCTTGTATTACAAACTAATTTAGTAATACCATAGACAATATGCAAAAGATACATAAGGTTTCACCGTAGTATTGATACAACTAGCAAGAAATGTTACAATCTAGACTGAGGATGCACACTTAGCTTTTCAACTTCCTATGTCAAGAATTTCTAGCCCGCCGGCCCTTCTAAATGATCATAAAAATCCTTTTATAGGAACAAGGATTGCAACAAGTGATGGATCATTTAGAACAAAATTTAGGTCTACAACCACCATCCTAACAAGAAGTAAAAGAATGTAGAGAAAGCCTAGAAACCTAGGAAGATCAAATCAAATCTGATATGGAATTACATTGGTTACAACACCATATGCTAACTGTGATCACAAGTTATCACCTTCTTGTTACAAGAAAAATAAGCTTCAATGCCAGGATCAAATAGAAAGACTTCACATGTACTTAGCATGAAGATCACTGACATACTACCAAACCCTAGCCACTTATGCCAAAACAACAGTCCTTTGCATTCAAACTAGCATGACATCCCAGGAAACAAAATCAGATCAGGATGACCACCCAGATCCTCATCATCATCTTTGCAACTACCACCATCCTAAAGAAATCAATTTTGAGCAACCCATTTTATCACATATGGCTCACTATGAAAACAATGGTAAGAGACCTCTGGGAAATATTTAAAATTTAGCACCAATGGCTAACCAATCAGCATTAAAACATGACCATTGATATTATGTTTTCCCAGCAGATCGGGCGGTCCATAAAATTTGACACAATGGTCAACCAGCCCATGAAAAGTCCATAGCCACATCACCACCTTGGTAGCCAATAGAAATTGAGCACCTCAGCATGACTGACACCTTGGACCCACCACCTTACTTACCACACCATTGGATGGTGGTCACATGATCGCAAAGGGAAAGAATATTCCTTGCGATCATGAGACAATAGTAGATCATAGCCAAACTTTAAAACATGCCTAGACACTGAAAACACTGGCCCCACCAAGAAAAGCCACATCACTTCCAAGCACAACCAATCAAAAATGGACACATTAGAAAGACCTAACAATTGGCACCCCTTATCACGTCCCTGTCACCACCTCACAGCCAATCAAGAATAGCCACATCAACACCTCCGGGCAAAAGGTCCCACAACCTGTCAGCCTTCCCATCAGATGGTGGTCACATGATCGCAAAGGGAAAGAATATTCCTTGTGATCATGCAAACCTTAACTACTAAACAACTGAGACTGCCAGTTGCAACACAAACCACTCGCTGGATCATAGAAGGCTAAAGGTCAAGCAGCCAAGATTGCATGACCACGCGACTGAAGAAAATGTCAGGTAGCAAAATGAAAAATACTTAACCACCAGAAACAAGAGACCTCACAAACACACAGTCACGTAATCACTGAATGAAAGACTTAACCACCTAGGAAACTAGAGATCAAGTGACTGAACAACATGAAGAACTGGTCCCCACACAGTCACAGTAGTGCACATAGGAAATGTTGAGTCAAAGACTTAACTGTGAAGAAGGGAAAGGTTGAAAACAACTAGGGTTTTCACATTGACAAAAATGTAACAAAGGAATGCGAAAACATCAAGGGTTTTTATGCTTAAATAGTTTTAACACCACCCAACATGAAGACAACTATTTCCAGAAGACCTTGAAACTTGAATATCTCCTTGGTTTATATGATTTAGCATGTGTGATCAAAACTGGAGCATGGTGACACAATGAAGAACATGGGGCTAAGAGCGCAAGCCATAAAACATCATATATTTTCTTTGCACAATAAAACAAGCTTGCAGGCACGATGGTACAACTTCAGGAAAACTATGAAGACTAGACCAATTTCATAGGATTTTTTCATTGACAGGAAATTGGTCTAACAAAAAACAAGTAGCTCAACTTCGCATCCTTCCCAGTCAACATAAAACTCATGAACACAAAAAATGAATCTCCAAGTGATCTGTTCTCAACCACAAACTCCATAATGTCTACACACACAATACCTAATCTCGCATGAGCTTACTCCACATATACAGGGGATGGATATATCATGTTCTTTGTATCCATAGCTCCTCTTTAGGCCATGTGGCCTTCTAGGTCTATGTCTCAATTAACTCATCATGCGAAGACACAATATCATCTACTATCTCTCCTTGAACCAATGCCTTATTTAAGACTTTCACCTTCCATGTCTTGTCATCCTCCTTGTTCTCTTATTTCTTGAAATGATTCTCAAACTCATTCATGTACTCATTTTTATACTTTTACCACTATCACCAACATTCTTTCTCATACCCATAGGAGGTGGTCCACTTGGTTCACTTGGTCTTCTTGGTCCTCTTATGTTGTTCTCTCTATTGTATCTACAAAAATTCACTATGTCCAAGGTTGTTTCATTTGTAACATGTAGGATGTCTCCTTCTATCCTAATTTACTTTCATTTAACAATAACTTGTAATGTATCCAAAGTTATTGGATTCTTGACATGTGATCTTGGCTGTTGATTCTTCTCTGCATAATCTTGTTAATACCTAGACTGATTTGGTTTTTTGCAATCTACTTTCTTGTGTCCATAATCATAACAGTTAAAATACTAACTGCTAAAGGGTTTAGAGTTACCTTTACTTCTACAATCTCTTTTCATGTATCCTACTTTGTTTCATCCAAAGCATCTACCTCTGAAAGGTCTAATTTATTCTTTGGGTTTTTCATGAGTAGGTCTTTCTTTAGTCTTCACTTCACTTGCTTCTTCATTTGTCTTAGAACTTTCTGCTTCATTGAATCCAACTCTAGTCATGTCTTCTTTGGGTTTTCATCTTTCTCTTTGCTCATCAATTTTGTCACTACTCATGTGTAACTTCTCAATGTGTAATTTGGCTTAAGTGAGTTCTCCTTTAATGATCTAATTGTACTTCTCCAATTCCTGATATTTATCCTTGTAGTGATCAAGTTCGATCTTCATTAGTCCTATCTTCTCATTTACTTCTTTCAATTATTCTTCAACTTTTTTCCTTGCATCTCTTTCATGTTAAATCTCTTTTATCATCAAAATATATATTTCCTCATTTTCTTGCTCCAGCCTCTTCACTTGATCTTATCTATCATTATCTGAATCTTCTAGGATCTTGTCCATAAGATCTTGTTTCTAATTTCTTAAAGCTTCTAGGTTTTCCTTTAGTCTCCTAACCAAACCTTCTGCTCTTCTCAATTTGAATTTCAGTATACCATTCCCAGCTTTCTCTTTGTCTAGATCTTCAAGTGTTGCTTCAAAGTTCTCTTGCAAAATTTTTGAATCCATTCTGATCTCCCTTAAGCTATTAGGCTTTCTCTTTAAGGGCCAATAGCTCTTACACCAATTGTTAGGATTAGGTAATACTGAGATGGGGGTGAATTACTATTACTGAACTTTGATTTAAACTTCAACCAATTAAAAATAATCCATAATACTATTGAAATGACAAGAACAATAAAACACAACACATAACTCATGACACCATGATTTGTTTTTGAGGAAACCCTAGCCAAGAGAAAACCCCGGTGGGGATGGTACCCACAACTATGTACTAAAATATTACATCCCTATTAGGAGATCTAGCCCTATTAGGAGCTGATTATTACATAGTACATTTCCTCATTAGAGGAATACAAAACCCTATTAGGGGTATTCAAAACACCTGGTTAAATGTGGTGAGAAAACTTCTCTTACAATAAGAAACTGCCACAAAAAGGTTCTCCAAAATGTGAACAATACAAGCTCTTATCTTGCTTAGATAGTTCTAGTTATAGCTCTATCTATTATTGATCTTTCATCTACTCTCTACTCTCATATTTTCAACCTTCCTTCATATCATATATCATACATACTTTAACTTCCACAAAATCATTCTATACTTATACACAATCTGCCATCCAATTGGCTTCATAAATACCATACAAAACATAATAATAGATTATGTAAATGATAAGTATGGAGTCAGCAATCTTATATTACCCAAGTGTCAACAATATACTTAATTCACCTGACTTAGCATGTTACCATATCCATGAACCTTGCCTTAATCTTCACAACTACTCATATGCCCTGTTATACTGAATCTCTCTCTTCACATACCTTCAGATCATTGAATCTCATTGAACTAATCACCAAAACTCATGCACTCTTAACTAAAGCATATAAATATTCCAAAATACCTTCTACTTACTTCATAGGCCATAATATCTCATACATTTCCATTTCTAACCAAAATTGTAACACTGTACCCTGTTACCCTGATTCAAGACTTAGTTATTTTTATGACTGAGACTTCAGTAGCAAAACTATCTGCATGCGATCACTCTAGCATAAGTGTTTCCATAAATGACAACCCTCAAGTGATCCTTAGTACTCCACAACATCACTTGCCAATAATCTCTCAATTTGGAATTGACGGAAACACTTAGAAAGATGACTAACTGTTAAATATAGTACCTTTAACTATGTACATAGAACTTTTCTTTTATTTTCTCTTTTCTTCTTTTATATACTTTTTTTTTTATTTACATCTTTTTTTAACTCCCCTCATTTTTCTCTTTCTCTTCCTCTCCCTTTGGCATCAAGGGCAAAGGTGTTGTAAGAATTTGCAAATAGAAAATATTGAACCAAGGATCTAGAGGTTGAAGAAAAGCACAAGAGAGAAAATATGAATGCAAGGATGGATTGAATAGATCCAATGAATTGCTCAATGCTCAATGATTGAATTGATGAAAGCTCAATGAGTTGAAATGATTACATAATAGGCCTCCTTATATAGGAAAGGCAATATGAGAGAATGATAAGGAGCTAATAAGCTATCACCTATGTTGGGTGTAATCACATGTCCACCAAATGTGGATCATCCTCCAATATGCAATAAAGTATGTGCATTAGATTAGGATGATAATGTGATAAGAGCATGAAAGGTGGATCTCACACACAATGAGTTATGTGAAGACAATTATCACACCAAAAGTGGAACTTCTCCTACACCATGTGCTTAATAGATGTGCACACTCCTAGGTGTCTCAATCACAACTTATTGTGCAATGCATTAACCTAAGTAAGATTAAGTAAAGTGTAATTAGGAATAATTAATTACACCAACACCCCCCCTTAAGTGCAACTTAGGGGAATGCACTTAAACTCACAATGCAGGATGGGTCCTAGCAACTAGGCCATGTTAGGTACCCATGTACAAAATGCAATACATGAAATGCATAACTCTCATAAAGTGGAGAAAGAGGGAAAACCTCATGGGAAAAACCCTCCCCCAAAAAGAGAGAAGAAAAAAAGATGCATGGATGGATGGAGTACTCAAGACCCCCCAGAACTACATACATCATGTATATACAAATAAGTATCCCCCCGTAAGAAGGATAGTTAGAGACATGATATCCCCCCCATAATGTAGAAGCTCCCATGTTGATGAAGAGTACCTGCAAAAAATAGTTCAACCAATGCTTACAAGAAGCATGTCTCCCCATAGGAAGAAATAAATACATCAAATGATGAAGAAGCCAATCCATGTGCAAATGGAATAAGGAAGAAGATGAAGGTCTCCATGTATGAATTTTTGAAGACTGAGTAGCAATCTCCAAGATCAAAGAATCTATCACCTCATGTGACAAATCAAATGAAGAAGGAGAAGAATCAAGTACACCAATCTCCAAAGAAGGTGAAGAAGTGTCCCCATCTATGATGAAATTGTCATCAAGGGAAAGATAAACCCCCTCATTTATGTCTTCCAAATCTGCATCATGAGAATCAACAAATGTTGAAGATGCATCCAAGTAGTCATCACATTCTGCAAGATCTGAAACACTATGAGCATCCTACTGAATAGTAGAGCCCATGTCTAAAGAAGTAGGAAGTGGAGGAGTAGGAAGATTAACACTTGTCTCAACAACAAAATGATTCAAGTGCCAAAAATTCTCCTCATAATTATCCCTTGGCAAAGGGATGGGTACATCATGAATATCATCATCATTATCAACAAAAGTAGAAAAAGAATACAAGTGTGATGTATGATCAACAACTCCCATAGCTATGACATCTCTAGTCTCCATGTCCCTAATATAGACATAACCAGGAGTGAACTCAACAATTTTACCTTGTGCCCCATGTGTGATTTGGTAAATAGAAAGAAGATTAGTGGTATGGTACACAAAGAACATCATTGAATGTCCCCTCTCCCATAGGAATAGAACCTTTCCCACAAAATCTCATGAATGTGTTGTTACCCATCAAAATATTAGGAGAATTACAAGGCTCAATAGAAGAAAACATATCCATAGAAGATGCCATATGATGTGATGCACCTGAATCGAGAAGCCATTTACCTTGCTCAGGATGTATGGAAGCCATGAGTGCTTGTCCTTTACCTTTATCTTTGGATGATGATGGAGATGTAGAAGTTTCCAAATGTGTAGAAGAAGGATTGGACACTAATGAGGGAAACTTAATGTTGTGTTTTTGAATAATGTGAGTTAGCTCATCAATCTTCTTTTGAAAACACTTATTCTCATCATGTCCTAACTTTTGACAATGTGCATATTTATCTCTCGTTCTTCTAGATGATTCCTCTCTTGAAGAGGACTTGGATTCAGTAATTTTTGGTGAAGAAGATTCATTACCTTTGTCATGAGGCTTAGGATCCTTATTGTGTTTCTTTCCTTTTCCATTAGAAGCCTTTGAAGTAGACTCACTTGCAATCAATGCTTGATGTGTGGAAGGCTTCAACTGACCCATGTGTACCAACTTTGCTTGTTCCCTTGTGAGCTATGCTCCAAATTCATCAAGAGAGGGAAATTTGTATGCACTACCAAGAGCATCCATAGTAGCATATAATGTAGAAACAAAGATAGAATAATCAGGACCAAGCTTGGAAAGAATATAAAAGATCAATTGTTCATCCCCTTTAACAATGCCATGGGAAGAAAGCTTCAATCTAATAGTATTGAACTTAGAGAAGAAATCTTGAATATTATCAAAATCCCTAGGATTAAGACCTATGAGATCATTCTCTAATCTGAATTTTCTCATTCTATCAGGTTTACCAAAGAGTCCTTCCAATGTGATCCAAGCATCATGAGGATTTGTGCAAGATTCAATATGAAAGTGCATGTTGCGAGAGATGGATGATCTAAGAGAGCCAAGTGTTGTATCCCTTCAATCAAACCATTTTCTCCTTTCTACAACACCTATTTGAGGTTCTTGATCCTACCCAAGAGTCATTCTAAGCAATCCAAGACTCAACAAATGATCACTTAAAGATACTTTCCATTCATGGTAGTTATATGGAGTGAGGATTTTAACCTTTGAATTATCCATATTAACACCAAATAATGACTGATAACTACTGATAACTCCTTCAAATGACTAATGCAAATCAGAAAATTAAAATCCAAGGATTAACCAAGTGCAATTATAGCCCCAAAATGACCTATTTCTAAAAGTAATATGTCTACCCAAAATCACTCAAATCTAATTTTATATCTAGAAAGTAGATGAAAAATCATGCACTTTCAAAAAAAAATTCACCTCAAAATATTATCGTATGTGCCCAAACGAAGCTCTGGAAGTTGCAAAAATCAAGAACAAATAGGAATAGTCAACAATATCTTCAATTTCTAACAAATGAAGCCACCAAAATGCAAAATCAATACCACCACTAGAAAGTTCAGAAAATTCTACCCAATTTCAAAAAAAATTGCACCCGATTTGGAGCCCGGATGACCAAGTTATGGCCTTCTAAAGTTAGACTACAAAAACCAAAATGAAAATGGTGAAGGCAAAATAATCTCAAACCCTGATGATGGCAGCAGTTTCCTAGGTTAAATTTGATGGTTAGATGACCGTCAAAAAAACCCAATTTGCCTTGCTATGATGGCTAGATGGCTGTGAAATTTAATTGCATGGACTACTGATGCAAGCAAAAAAGTGCCCCTACCGGCTAACGTGGATGCTGACTGGACTTGTCGTACCAATTTGTACGGTGACATGGTTGTCTAATGAGCACAAGGATGTCAGACATGGCCTATGCCACATGTCATTGTCTAATTAGTTCTTCTTATCTGAGGTGGTGGGTGATGTGGCTGCTGCGCTGGCGTACTGGGTCCCTCTGACACGGGGCTATGTGGCAGTAGATGTGGCACCCATGTGTCTCTACTAAGGTGGCCTTTGCCCTTGGTAGAGGTGGTAGATCTAAGGTGTCATGGTGAAGGTGGTCATGGATCTGACAGAGGCAATGGTTGTCGGAGGAGGAGCGGCCCACGAGAGCTCTGCAGAGTGGAGGAGCCCGGGAGGAGGGTGGTGCTCAAGAGCTAGCAGAGAGGGGTTTGCACCACCCATGGAGCCGCATTCTAAGAGGAGCTACTGAGGCTGGTAGGCCCTTGAGTAGATCTTTTGGGTCTGGCGGAGGTCTATAGCACTCGACAGTGGATCGGGGTTTGCACCGCCCAGGACTTTAGTCCCACATGAGCTGCGGGTAGGGTTTTAAAACCCTTTAAATAAGGAAATGCCTGATTACTAAAATAAAAGCACAAGCTCTCCTTGGTGCCTGTTCTGGCTTCCACGGTATAGTTTAGTGTCGACCATTGATGGTACTATGTAGATTCTTGGACATGTGTAATATTCTCTGATCCAAAGGTTGAGGGCACGTACTAGGCCCAAATTTTTTATAGAAAAGAATTTTTGAAATTAACACTGAATTAAAAAATAATAATTTTTTTTTCTTTTTGAATAAAATCGTACCAGAGGTGCAGATCGGGCCAATGGTCTAATTTGCAAAAAAAATTTGCCTCGGATTGGACTTTCACCAAATATAGGTGAATTTATAGTCGATCTTAACCGAAACAACCTCTCGGATGCAATGGTGAGGTTAGATCTGCTCCAAGATGCCTCTATCGCATGCTGGTTGCTAGGTCTAAGATTTGGACCTTCAAAGCTTGCATCAAGATCTCTTCAAATCGGCTAATCAAGAATGCTCCAATGGATCTGATACCATGTAAGAATTTGCAAATAGCAAATATTGAACCAAGGATCTAGAGGTTGAAGAAAAGCACAAGAGAGAAAATATGAATGCAAGGATGGATTGAATAGATCCAATGAATTGCTCAATGCTCAATGATTGAATTGATGAATTCTCAATGAGTTGAAATGATTACATAATAGGCCTCCTTATATAAGAAAGGCAATATGAGAGAATGATAAGGAGATGATAAGCTATCACCTATGTTGGGTGTAATCACATGTCCACCAAATGTGGATCATCCTCCAATATGCAATAAAGTATGTGCATTGGATTAGGATGATAATGTGATAAAAGCACAAAAGGTGGATCTCACACACAATGAGGTATGTGAAGACAACTATCACACCAAAAGTGAAATTTCTCCTACACCATGTGCTTAATTGATGAGCACACTCCTAGGTGTCTCAATCACAACTTACTATGCAATGCATTAACCTAAGTAAGATTAAGTAAAGTGTAATTAGAAATAATTAATTACGCCAACAGGTGCGCTCAAAGTTTGAAAACTTAAGCACAAAAAGGAATTAGTGCTTACTCACCAACTTTAAGACATCTTTGAAGGAGTTTTCCAAGGTCTTCACTTCTTCGGCCCATGACTTGATTAAGAGCTCATTGACATGGATTAATCCATTCAGTGCATATGATGTTATTTCTACTACCCTAAGCTAAATAGGTGTAGACATAGTAATTGATCCTTCAACCTTTTCCATCTCTGATAGATGTGTCTCTAGCATTAAAAGCTTAGGTTTCATAAGAATTGTTAACAACCCAAATCTGTCTACAATTCTCCCTTTCTCTATTTCCAATACACTAATTTTATCCAGCAACTTGGATACTTGTTTGTCCATTTCAATCACAGTTAGTGAAGATGTTTCACAACTATCCATCAAAGCATCAAGTGTAGCCCTATCCTTGGCTAAAATCTCCTCAATATTATTTACATGATGGAAAGCACTTATGTAGTAACTATAAATCCTTCTTCCTTGTTCTATGCAATTCTTGGCCTCAAGAGTTGTATCCTTGAGAATGTCTAAGTCCCATGAGATGGACTGACATACTTCTCTCAACTTTCTCTCTAGAAATATATTTTATGCCTTATCTTCTGTAGTCTTTAGTAATGAGTTAAAATGAATGTCAAAACTATCTAGTACCATACCTAGATTATTAGCTTCATCCTTTTCTTGAAAGATAATAGGTGTAGGGAGTAGTTTATTTACTATCTCTACAGCCCTAGCCATTACCTTTACTCTTTTATCCCCTTTCTACATTGACCTTTCTTTAGCCTTGGTGAAGGCCATGAAGGATAGTCTCATAAGGTCATCCTCATCCATGTTGTCTACATCAGTACTCATCAGTTTGGTCATGCTTGCCAAAAATAAAGTAGAAGAGGTGCCAGGCTCTAGTTTTTGCTCTATTCTTACCTCAACTACCTTATCTATTTTAGTCTCTTCTTCTTTCCTTTCCTATGATTTTTCTTCTTGTTTCTCCTATGTTTTAACTTCCTCTACCTGTCCTTGGACTTCAACTTCCATCACACTATCCAAATTATACATAAATGGATCATTTACATCATGTGAAGTGTCAAGTATCACAGGCACACTAGAGACAAAGAGTTCTGGTTGCATGCTAGCTTGTTCACTTCCTTTTACTACCTTAGAATTTTCAACCAATCTCAAAGATGTAGGCTTCACAACCTTAGGAGGTGATGACTTCTTTGGAATATCACTCATTAGGATTTGATCTAATGCATTTTGAGTGTCCTCAATTACCTCATCATATTTTCTAGCCTTTATTTTTACTAGTCTGGCCTTTGCCCTTAGAAAGGGTTTCAATGCATTTATTATCCTCCCCCTTTCTTGTATAGTGATGAAGGGTGCTCCCCTTAATACCACAAACACATAACAGGAATAGAGAAACAACAACAATAATATGCAAGAACAAAAAATTGGCTTCTTATTATCTCCAAAAATGTGGACTTACAAACTTTCAGAATTACAATGTGCAAAGCCACATGGGCATTCCCTTACAATATTCTGTAGGATAAAGCCTCGAATCAATACCCAGATCTACCACCCAGAACTGCCCCAGACAACACTATGGGCCTTCTTATATAGGCAATTTCCACCGCCCGAGAAGGTTCTAGAAATTTAGCCCTTAGGGCCGACCAAACTTAGAATTATTTTATTTTACAATTTATTACATCAAAGTCAGCTCAAAATGAGTTTTGAAACCCAAACAGAAATTTTGAAGAAAAATTATTTTTCGCCATTTCAGGTGACCCAACTTCCGAAGACCATAAGTTATCGCCCGTTGACCTGATTGGCTATTATAACCCTATTTTGGAAATGCCACGAAGCGCTCTACAGGCTTGATTAGCACAAAGCACCCATCGCCCAAATTTTCAACCTCATCCGGGGCCTCTAAAGCCTTCAAAACTGAGTTCAAAGTTTCTGTACCCTGCTGCCAATACTAAAAATCTTCAATATCTTCAAAACTATACCTGATCTAGCCATGAAACTTTGCTAGCAGGCTGATATGACTAAGATGAACCTCCATATGTAAAATTAGAATATTTTGAGATCGTAAGACCAACTTACTAAAAATAGCAAGTTTCCATAAATAGCAACTCTGCACAAGATGGCCCTTATTGAATACAAAAATAGAAATATTTTTGGGTGATGCAAGATTGCTCTTACACCCAGGATGCTCCTGCATCAGATACCTGGGGTAATTTGAGAAGTGACCTTGTCACGACTCAAGTGTGTAGAGGAAAACCAAGACGGTTAACCTCCTCCTTTGTTAGCCATGATGAATCTTCAATGGGTCGTCCTTTCCATTTGACCAAATACTCTTCATATGTCCTGTTCCTTGTGCTTCTGCCAACACGACCATCCAATATGTCTTTAATCTCCTTGAAATCTGAACTGGTTGTTGGAATACTCCACTGTGTTGCTGCAACCTCATCTTCAACACCTCCTTCATGATACTCTGTCAAATCTAAAATGTTAAACACTGGTGAAAAATTAAGCTCACTAGGCAATTCTACCTCATATGCATTTCCTGAATCATGCTTCTTCAATATCTTACATGGTCCAAACTTCTTCATTTTCAGCTTGTTATATCTACCAACCGGAAATCGCTCCTTCCACAAATGAACCATGACTTCATCCCCAACCTGAAATTCCTTATGCCTCCTTTTTTCATCTGCCTTAGCCTTATACTACACATTCATCTTGGTAATATGCTTCCTCACCTCCTCATGGATGTTCTTCAAGTGTTCTGCAAAATCCTCAGCTTCAGCACTACTTATTTCTCCTTTATCTATCTTTCTCAATTCAGATGCATTTCTTGGACTACTTCCATATACAATCTAGAATGGTGATTTACCAGTGCTCCTGTTGATAGAATTATTATATGCAAATTCTACCTGTGGTAAAATCAAATCCCATCCTATTGGCTTATCTCCAACCAAACATCTCAATAGATTTCCCAAACTTCTATTCACCACCTCTGTCTGTCCATCAGTCTGTGGATGATGTGATGAACTGAACTTCAAATCTATCTTTAACTTCTTCCATAATGTCCACCAGAAATATCCAACAAACTTAGTATCTCGATCCGAAACTATGGTCTTTGGCAAACCATGTAGTCTCACCACTTCTCTGAAAAACAATTCTGCTACATGGACAGCATCATTAGTCTTCTTGCAGGGAATGAAATGTGTCATCTTCAAAAATTTGTCAACTACTACAAAAATTGAATCATGCCCCCACTGTGTCCTCGGTAAACCAAGAACAAAGTCCATACTGATATCCTCCCAAGGCTTCTCTAGTATAGGTAATGGCTGATACAACCTTGTATTCTGCTTCACTCCTTTCACCATCTGACATACTCTGCAACTCTGTACAAACTTCTTCACATCTTGCTACAATTGTGGCCAATAATAATTTTCACCAACCAAAGCAAGGGTTTTATCATGACCAAAATGTCCAGCCAATCCTCCACTATGCTTCTCCTTGATGAGATTCTCCCTCATAGAACTTCATGGAATGCACAACTGACTCCCTCTAAATAACATATCATCTTGGATGATAAAATCCAGCCATTTCATCCTGTCTAGAGTAACAGGTTCTGTACAAGCTTTCCAAGCTTCACCAAAATCAAGATCCTCTGGATACAAATTCTTGAGTTCCTTGAACCCAACCACCTCAATCCGCATCTCTGTCAGCAATAGTTGTCTTCTGCTAAGAGCATCTGCAACCCTTTTAGACTTTCCACTTCTATGTTTCAAAACAAATGTATAACTCTGCAAAAACTCAACCCATTTCAAATGTCTCTGATTCAACTTTCCTTGACATTCAAATATTACAAAGCTTGATGATCAGTATTAAAAAAAAACTCCTTAGGAAGCAGATAGTGCCTCCACTTTTTCAATGCCTGAACTATAGCATAAAATTTCTAATCATAAACAGAATATTTTCTCATGGCATCATTTAACTTCTCACAGAAATAAGCAACAGGTTTACCTTCTTGGCTCATAACAGCTCCTATTACAGTACCACTAGCATCACAATCTACTTGAAACACCTTATTAAAATCTGGAAGTGCTAAAATAGGTTGTTCTGTAACTTTTTGTTTCAACAATTGAAAACTCTTTTCTGCCCCATTAGTCCACTTAAACTTTTTTCTATCCCCTCTCATTGTTTCAGTCAAGGGTCCACAAATACTACTAAAATTTCTAATAAAATTTCTATAAAAGCTAGCTAGACCATGAAAAGATCTTACCTCGGTAGCACTCCTTGGAGTAGGCCATTCAAGGATAGCCTGTACCTTCTCTGGGTCCATTTTTAGACCTTCTACTGAAACTACAAATCTCAAATACACTAACTCTTTCTTCACAAAACTGCACTTCTTCATATTAATCAACAATTTCTCATCTCTCAACTTCTCAAACACCATACGAATATGCATCATATGTTCCTCCAATGTCTTGCTAAAAATCAAAATATCATCTAGGTAAACAATGACAAACTTACCCAGAAATTCTTTCAGAACCTCATTCATGAGTCGCATGAAAGTTCTCGGTGCATTGGTTAGCCCAAAAGGTATGACAAACCACTCATACAGTCCTTCCTTTGTCTTGAAGGCAGTCTTCCATTCATCTCCTTCTCTGATCTGAATCTAGTGATATCCACTCTTCAGATCTATCTTTGAGAAATACACAGCTCCACTCAAACAATCCATAATATCATCCATTCGTGGCAATGGAAACCTATACTTGATTGTGATCTTGTTTATTGCTCTGGAATCTATACACATCCAACACTCTCCATTTTTCTTTGGTGCTAATACCACTGGTACAGCACAGGGACTCAGACTCTCTCGAATCAACCCCTTCTGTAATAACTCGTGTACTTGTCTGTTCAACTCTTCACTTTCTACTAGTGTCATTCTGTGTGCTGCCTTGTTTGGCAAACTGGCTCCTGAAATCAAATCCATCTGATGACTGATCTTCCTTACCGGTGGTAATCCATCAGGTACATTATCAGATACAATATCTTGAAACTCATTCAACAAATCTGCAACCTCTACAGGTACATCCTCTACTTCTTCTTTACCAACTTTTGGAATTCAAGAAAAACACACATGCTCATGTCTCATACCATCTAGGAATTTTCTTCCATCAACAAATGTTATTCTTGCATTACCACATACCTTTTCTTCGGTCTCCTTCAATGGCTTTAGCTTATGTGGCACTCCATCCTTTGTCAGGGAATAGGTATTCACACGACCATCGTGTACAGCACATCTATCAAACTACCATCATCTACCCAACAACATATGACATGCATCCATAGAGATGATATCACATAGTACCTCATCTTGGTACCTGCCGATCTTGAACTTTACCAGGCACTGTTCACTGACCATGACCTTGTGGTCATCCTGCACCCAGGCAATCCGATATGGATGTGGGTGTTTTTGTCTCTTGAGCTTCAACTTTGTCACCATCTCTTCTAACACCAAATTGTTAGTGTTTCCACTATCGATAATCACATCACAGCATTTACCCTCACACTTGCATCTAGTGCGAAACAGGCTCCTCCTTTGGTTAGGTTCATTCTCACCACTCAGCAAGACTCTTCTATTAATTAGCATTTCTCCTTTTTCAGCATCTTCAAAATTTGATGATCTAGCATCTTCATCTACATGTGCAACTCTGGCCTGGCCTTCATTTCTCCTGTTTGTTCTGCCTTGGTGCTAAGGACATTCAAATGCCCTATGACCTTCTTCTCCACAGTGAAAACATGTTCCACGGAAGCCTCCTCTTCCAGATCCTTGTCCTCTTCCTCTTCCTCTCTGATCTCTATTACTCTGATCCTGGAAATGATTGGAATTATTTCCTCTCTGATTCTTAGTACTACTGGCCTCATCCTTCTTTTTAAGATCTTCATTTTGGCCACCATATGACCATCCACTAGATCTTCCACCACGACCTCTTCCATTTTGTCTACTCTCAAACTTCTTGTTTAGCTTTTCCTCTACTTTTAGGGCAAACTGGTATGCCTTCTCAATACTGTTCATTCGAACCAGATTCAACTCCTCCTGAATGCTTGGCCTTAACACATTAAGGTATCGGGGAACTTTCTCCTTATCAGCTTCTGCATGGCCTGTTCTGATGAGGAGTTGATAGAACTCCTCTGTATACTCCTAAACAGATCTTCCTGCTTGCTTCAAACTTTGCATTTTCTTTAGTAGATCAAGCTCATAATCAACAAGAATGAACTGTCGCTTCAATTTATCCACCATCCGATCCCATCTTGTGATTTTATCTTTCCCTCTTCTATTTCGCTCCAATTGAATTTCTCGTCACCAGATCTTCGCATGACCTTTCAATCTGGCCTTCACAAATTTGACCCTATCAGGATCCTCAACATCTTCATACTCAAAATATTCCTCACATTCATTGATCTAGTCGATCAATTCCTCTGAGTTAAGATTTCCAAAAAATGTAGGAACCTCAATCTTAGGTCTTTTCCCAATCTTTGAAATCGCCCGAAAAAGTCTTTCTTCCTCTTGGTTCACAATTTTAGCTTCTCCTTCTTGATATTCTTCTTCAGCTTCATCCTCGCTTTTATCTCTGACATTAAGATTCATTCCTCTATGAATCTCTTCTTGCAATGCTCACACTTGTCTCTGCAGCTCTCTAACCTCAGGTGTCACAGCACCAGCTCTTCTGCCACATTCTCTTCGTGGAGGCATTTTCACGATGCGCGCTGAAACCCTAACCACAGTCCTAGTGCAAACTTCCTCACAGTCGGTGATCTATTTACACACTCAAGAACCTGGCTCTAATACCACTTGATGAAGGGTGCTCCCCTTAATACCACAAACACATAACAGGAATAGAGAAACAACAACAATAATATGCAAAATAGAAAATTGGCTTCTTATTATCTCCATAAATGTGGAATTAAAAACTTTCAGAATTACAATATGCAAAGCCACATGGGCATTCCCTTAGAATATTTTGTAGGACAAAGCCTCGAATCAATACTCAGATCTACTACCCAGAACTGCCCCAAACAACACTATGGGCCTTCTTTATATAGGCAATTTCCACCGCTCGAGAAGGTTCTAGAAATTTAGCCCTTAGGGCCGACCAAACTTAGAATGATTTTATTTTACAATTTATTACATCAAAGTCAGCTCAAAATGAGTTTTGAAACCCAAACACAAATTTTGAAAAAAAATTATTTTCTGCCATTTCAGGTGACCCAACTTCCGAAGACCATAAGTCATCGCCCGTTGACCCGATTGGCTATTATAACCCAATTCTGAAAATGCCACGAAGCGCTCTACAGGCTTGACTGGCGCAAAGCACCTATCACCCAAATTTTCAACCTCATCTGGGGCCTCTAAAGCCTTCAAAACTAAGTTTGAAGTTTTTGTACCCTGCTGCCAATACCGAAAATCTTCAATATCTTCAAAACTACACCTGATCTAGCCATGAAACTTTTCTGGTAGGCTGATATGATTGAGATGAACCTCCATATGTAAAATTAGAACATTCTGAGATCATAAGACCAACTTACTAAAAATAGAAAGTTTCCATAAATAGCAACTCTGCACAAGATAGCCCTTATTGAATACAAAAATAGAAATATTTTTGGGTGATGCAAGATTGCTCTTACACCCAGGATGCTCCTGCATCATATAGAGACAATGGGTAGCATGTCTTCTATAGCCTCATTCCTTATATTTTCATCTTCAAACTGTCCCAACTACTTTTTGATCTCTAACTTATTGTATAGCTCCTTCGGAATGCTTCCTTCTATCTCTAAAAGATTTTTCTTAAAGATTAACAGATATTCAATGATAGTGTCTTCTATGAGTGACTGATTCTCAAAATCATACCTCTCATAATACCTATCCACTATTTTCAATTTTTCATCTTACTTCTTATGTTTATCAACTACTCCTTAGTTATTCCTACCTTCACAGTGATATCCTCCACAATTTTACTGATTTTCCTCTTCCTTGTTACTTTTTCTTGCTCTTCTCTCACTTTTTCATACTTCTCCCTATATGTTCCCCATCTTTCTTGATTAGGGTCTATTTATGTTGCTAGAACATGGTCAACCTATATATTTAGGATTTCAACATTGACTTCATACCCCATAGTATAACACCATTTCATTCTTGGTTCCACTACTTCAAAGAAAACACAATTAGTTTCAACCATGAAACAGATAGTGTCCTCATACTTCTCAACAATATTTTCAGGTATTATATACCTTTCCTTCATCTGGATTTGTATGATTTTGGTCATAGCAAATAGTTCACCATCAACCCAATTCTTATCTTGTCTTATATAACTCTCTGAAATATGAATCCCAGTTGGTACATCATCCTTCCATGCCCTAGGGTGCATGCCAGGGAACTTGTGAATGATATGAATGTACATATGGACTAATAATGACCTAAACCTAAATGCTTTAGATTTATCTTTCTTTATGTCTTTAACATTCTCTAGGAACTATCATGCCAGAACTTCACAAAGGTTATATTTCTTATTTTCATTCACCACCTTGTATACCTTCATGATGACTCCAGCTAATACAGAGTTTGGTCTGCTACTATAAAATAGTTTGTATCCCAACAACATTTCTACCAATCTAACATCTTGTTGAAAGATGTCATTAACTGTCATCACCCTCTTGTCCCACTTGGAATGGGTTAGGGTTTTTGCTTGTTTCCTTAGGTTCTTCTCTGCAACAGGAAGGGCTCCTTCATTATCAAGACCTGTTATATCATGGATCATTTGTGCACATATTTTCATTGGTTTTTCTCCATTCCAAACAAATTGCTCATGTTGTTAGGAATAGTCCCAAGAGATAACTAAGAGGGGGGGGTGAATCAGTTATCTATAAGATTCAATTCTTTATCCAATTAAGTATACTTAAACATAAAGCATAAACACAATGAAACAACACTTGAACACAACATCAATATTTTGGTTACGGGGAAACCCAAATAGGTAAAAACCTTGTTGGGAATTGACACCCACTAATATTCTATAATAATGTATTATGATCCTTGTTAGAAGATCCTTAACCTTGCTAGGAGTTTCTTTATAATGTATTTAGTGTAGTAGACCTTGTCAAGGGTTGGACCCTATTAGGAATCTTTTATAATTAACCCTATTAGGGGTGAGGATGCACTTTCCAAGAGCACACTGCTCAAATGGGTGAAGGCTACAACCTTCTGAATAATAGATACACACTAAATCTAGATCTTGGTGAACTGTGCTTAGACCTGCTATCTAGATCAGTTCCAATGTATAGCACAAATACTTTACTTTGTCACATAGACCTTCTTCTAATGACTCAACACTTCGCACACTCTGCTCTGCTCTTCACAATCAACTATGAACCACACTTTAGAAATCACACATGACTACCTATAAATATCTTTCCTACCTATTAGAACCACCTTGAAATCATATTAGAGAAGCCATAACAAACTCCAATAATAATTCAGTCAGCTCTACTAAGCACACAACACATTTTGGGACCTATCCAATAAGATAATTGTAGACGCATGCTAGACACTGTCGACTTTACCAAAATAACTATATCTTTCTCCTCAAGCTGAATAACATCATGTGCTCTTAACTAAACACTAATACCTCCTCTCCAAGAACTAATTCAAGGTTACATATTGAAAATATAGACACAACTCCCCATCAAATAAAATCTTTGTTGGCTCTTCTGAATAAACATAGGAAATTGCTACTGGTGCATAGTGACTACATAACTTCACTTATACTAATCATCAGACTCTATTTCCATGAATGTAACATCACTAACATATCTCCATCACATATCCAAATTTTCAAGGCTCCATGATAACTGTACAGACAATCACACACAGAACATTGCATGTTACTATGTCAGGAACACTACTGACACAAGCTGCTATATAACTGTCTGTACTAATAGTTAACCTTTGCATCCATGATATCATGCTGATAACATGTCCATGTTGCATATACTTAAATCTTACTACATAATTGTTCCATGCATGCTACTTACCATATGTTTTCATTAAAGACAAACATACATTTAGCACTGGCTTGCTGGAAAATCTCCAATAATCTCCCCCTTTGGCATTGATGGAAACATATGGAATGAAAAACACCACCAACCCAAATGAACAATTCTTTTATAACATTCTCCATTTCCTCATCAAAATATCCCCAAGGATGAATCCTCCATCTACTACAATATTATTCAATATTCTTCATTTCTTCAACTAAACTGCTTTCATGACTGAATGTTACTCCCCCTTTGGTACTATTTTTCATAATTGTATACTACTCCCCCTTTGACATCAATGGCAAAGGGCACCAATCATTTTAAGCACCGGTACTACTCCTAAAGTAGAGTAGTCAACCATCCATCAATCCCTGAGGATTGATGCTCCTTCTTTCTTCTAAGTAGAATCAGGGAAGGGACTTACTCCCAACTTCTCCCTGAGATACTCAAAAGTATCTTTTGGGAAGGGCATTTTGAATATGTCTGCCAACTGATCTTTAGTACTCACATAGTCTAACTTGACTTCTTTCTCTACCACTTTCTCTCTTAGGAAGTGATACTTGATTTCAATGTGCTTTGTCTTTGCATGCATCATAGGGTTCTTCGACATGTTAATAGTGCTAGTGTTATCATAGTGAATAACAATAGGATAATCAATCTAAATTCCAAAATCCTTTATCATTTGCTTGATCCAAACAATTGTAGAACAATTTAGGGCTACTGCAACATACTCTACTTTTGTTGTTGACTAAGAGATACAATTTTACTTCTTGCTTGTCCAAGTGACAAATCTGTCACCAAGAAACACTGCTCCTCCTGAAGTACTCTTTTTGTCATCAACGCATCCTGCCCAATCAGCATTAGTATACACATGAAGCTCAACATTTTCTAAATTAGGATACCATAGACCATAATCTAGAGTGCCTTGCAAATATCTGAATATCCTCTTTACTGCCATGAGGTGACTTTGTTTAGGCTCTATTGCAAATCTTCCAACTATGCCAACTGCATTGGAAATATCAGGTCTAGTTTGAGTAAGATATATGAGTTTACCAATCATAGACTTGTACAATGTTGTATCTACTATAGGAGAATCATCTTCTTTTGTAATCTTGCATCCTATTATCATAGGTGTGCCTACTAGCTTGCTATCATCTATCTTGAATTTCTTTAGTATCTCTTTCACATACTTGGACTGATTTATGAAAATACCTTTCTCTATCTGCTACACATTTAATCCCAAAAAGTATTTTATAGGACCAATCATGCTCATCTCAAACTCACTTTGTATTTCTTTAGCAAATTTTGCACTTAATTTTTTATTACCACCAAAGATAATGTCATCAAAAAATATAGCCACAAGTAATAGTCCTTCAGATGTCTCTCTTATAAATAGATTACAATTTGCTACTCCTTTCTTGAATCCAATCTTTGATATATATCCATCAAGTCTCTCATACCATGCTCTAGGAGCTTGCTTAAGTCCATAGAGGGATTTCTTCAATCTGCATACCATATCAAGTTTGTCTAATAGGGTGAATCCTTTTGGCTACTCAATGTACACTTCTTCTTATTTCTCTCCATTCAAGAATGCTGACTTAACATCCATCTAATAAACTTTGAAGTTTTTGAATGTTGCAAAAGATAAAAACAAATTAATAGCTTCTAACCTGCTTACTGGTGCAAAAGTGTTTGAATAATCAATACCTTCTCTTTGTGCATATCCCTTACATACCAACCTTACTTTATTCCTCAATACTATACCATCTTCATTCATCTTGTTTTTGAATATCCACTTTGTTCCAATCACATTCTTATCACTAGGCCTTAGGACTAGTTCTCAAGTATCATTCTTGATAATCTAATCTAGTTCTTCTTTCATAGCATCATGCCTGTCATGCCCCACAATGGAACCAGGGAAGAGAACAAAGATTCTCTTTGTAAAAGAAAATCTAAGTAATGAATTATAAAAAAAATTTAAATTTTTAAAAGAATTACATAAACCAAACATAGTTTAACTTAGATTCCTCCAAGGTTCCCTTCTTATTTAGTGCACAATTCATTTAAATCCATTTAGTGTACTAACAACTTGATTTAATTCTTAAGAAAACTACATCCCAACATTTGTAGATTCTTTATAAAGAAATACAAAGTACTTTCATTTCAATTTGCCATTAAAATCCTTCTATATTCCTAAGTATCCTTTATGAACAATATAACACTTAAGTATTGATACCATATAATAGAATTGTCTAAACATTTGATACATTGAAAATATTACATTTTTTTTCAATATCTTTTCACTTAATCAACAATAATGAGAAACATACTACTTTACTTGAAATGTTACAAAATCCTTTTCTTTTCCAACCTACATCTTATACATAAAGTTCATGCTTTCCCTTTTCCTTTTCCCTAACTCTACCCGTTCCAAATAAAAAATTTTGAAATACATTAATGATTACATTACATTCATCTCCTCTTGGGAGGTAACAATAATTTTACATCATGAAAGATAAATACAAGTCTTCATTCTTCAAAACTGGAACACTATGCAAGTATGAATCCTTAAGCACTACATCTGCAAAAGGTACCTCAATAAAAAGATTTACCACCCAACCATGTGGATACCAAAAGGCCCACTCCCCCATTGTAGGAGATAAACACCAAGGTCCACAAAGAAGGGATAGCTAGGTCATACTAGGGTTGGGTAACTTTTCCCAAATAGCAAATTAAAAGAAGATCAAAGTATAAATATTTTCCCAAAGGTTCTAAGGCTTGGTAGAAACTCTAAGCAACAACCTAAGTGAGTGTCATCACATAGCCCTCACCTCTTGAGTTGTCCTAGTACTAGCCACTCTAGGCCTCGGCCCCCAAGTAGGCACATGCAGAACCAAATGTCTTTCATATAGACAAGTGTCATTCGATTGTACCTACGCATAGGCACATTCTCCCACTCCCATCCATAGCCTTTACTAGCACTAATGGCATGGGAGAGGCATACAATTAATATTTTTAGTGTTTGAACCCATTCTCATAAGTTTTAATTAAGTTATCACTTGTTAAATAACTCTTTAGTTGGTTATCCTAGTACTAGCCACTTAGGGCCCCGGCCCTGCACTGAGAGCCACTCACTTAGTGTTCTTATGTTTTCTACCCTTAACCCACACATCACAAATACATCATAAATGAAATAAAATACATTGTAAACACTTTTGAGAGCTTACATCAAATAACATAGAAGAATAGGATAGTTTAGAGATGTTTAGGAAAATTAGGAGCATTTAGGGAGGCCTAGAATGGTCTTAATACTCCTAGACAATCCTAAACCCTAATCTTGCTTCCTACACACATCCTACCCCTATTAAAGCATCTAAATGTACCATATAACCAAACAAGTAATGAACATATATAAATTTTACACAAAATTCCATATGCCAAAATAAAATGCTCCATAAAACCTCTCGTGCTTGAAATTTTAACTAAGTATAAAATTTTAACTAAGTCTGAATTAAATTGAAAACTCAAAATCTAGAAGTTGAATCTTAACTCCTATGAAGCTGAAACCTATCTCAAACATCCTGATAGGTACCTAATTTCTTTATACAAGTATAACTTAAAGTATAAGAAATTAATCTTATACTTAAATGTTATACTTGTATAAAACAAACCCTACACTTGTATAATGTTATACTTGTCAAAAAAAAACCCTAATCCAAACACATCAAAGCAATGCTAACTTAGGATTGTATAAATGCTAATTCCTATTATCTCTATTGAGCATTAAAGGTTGTCATTAGTATCAAAGGTTATCAAAGATATCGATCGGTCACTTATAGTGAGCTAGTCGATAACTAGAAGAAAAACATACCAGTCGGTTAAGCTTATTCACCAAGCATTAGATAGTTTACTAAGCATTAGCAGACACCAACACCGAGTGATACTAAACACTGAGCACCAATATACACCAAGCAATTTATACAGTTTTTACTGAGGGTTACAGGAAATGACATAGTAATCAGCAATGACACATTCTTCTATGCAAATAGTTACAATAGATCAAAAAATGTTTTACCAAGATTGAGGAATATTTATTGTCATGATATTCATTAAATGTAATGAAGATCTTATGTAAGATTCAATCTAGACTATTTTTGTACACCATAGATCTTAGGGTTTTGTCTAAGATATGTAACCTAATTTTGTTAAAGCGGCATAATGCAGTTCACTATATAATTGTATGTTTGCATCATTGTTGATGTGAATTGATGTATGAATTATGGAGCACTTGAAGCACTTGCCTAACTTCAAGATTATCAGTTGATAGAGAATAATAGTATATAGAGGAGATCAGATTAAGCAGAATCAAAGAAGGCTAACTAAGCAGTTCAAAGTAGAAATTCATCACAATTAAGGTGAAATATATTTAGTACTTACTGATCTGTATCAGAAAATTTAGTTGTCAATTAGCAGATAATTGCCTATTGCTTTCTAACAACTGTAATAGATTTTTTGGCTAAATCTCTTAACAGAGTAGACTTGACACTCTTATGTAAATCTCTTAACCGAGTGCACACTTCATTAGTGTTGTTAAAATCCTATAACTAGGTAGATCTAGCTGATCTAATATGTTACTCCTAATAGGGTAAGATCACCAGAAGTGATCAAAACTTGTAGCCCTAACAGGAAAACCTTTTCTATCTATAGTAGTGAAGAATTTGTGGGTGTCATCCCCACCGTAGTTTTTACCTTCTAACAAGGGTTTCTACATTACCAAAATACTTGTGTTATGTGATTGGTATATTGTTGATTTCATGTTGTTTACTTTCACAAGTTAAATGGATGAATGATACATGCAATTAGATACAAGATATTTTGCAAGGTTATTATTGTTTACTATCATAGATCTAAAAGGTTTACAAGTAAAAGTTTTTGTGGGCACTGATTCACCCCTCCCCTCTCAGTACCATATCTCTCCTAATTCCAACAATTGGTATCAGAGCTCAGTTCTCTTATTAAATAATTTAACCACTGAAGGGTAAAGATCTAAGTCATGGAGAGGTATAAGTTAGATAAGATTATTCATAACCAGAAAATTTAGATGTAAATGTTTATGGAATAGTATAAGAAAGCTAAGGATGAACTGAAGAAAATGCTAGTTAAAAGGAAGAACCTAGTGATTTTGCAAAATGAAATCGGTTATCATGAAGAAGCAATTGATGATATATTTGATCATATTGGATCTAGTTTTGGAAGCATTTCTGATGGATCTAAAAGTATAATCTTTGATTTTTCTGAAAAGAATTAACATCTATCTGAACAAGTGAAAGCACTTCAAATCGGTCAAGAATCTTAGATGGTGAGAATGGCTGAGATAATGAACAATGCTAGACAAGCTGAACAAGAAAGAAATCTGGCTATTGAAGACTGAAGACAAACAACTAAACAACTTCAAGCTAAAGAAAGTGAAATACAAAGACTCACCGATCGTCACTTTCAAACATCCAATCAAATGATGGTTGTGAATCAAGAAGTCAACTGAGTGAATGGAGAATTGTCAAGAAAACATGAAGTTGCAAGACTCAGAGAGGAGAATGAGAAGCTAAGAAATGAAGTGAAAACTCAACATCAACAAAATGAAATGAAGAAATTGGTTGAGGATAGTTCTAAGAAGATTGATGATTTTCTGATTAATCAAAGAAGATTTGGGAGTTAAGCTGGTCTAGGCTATACCGACGAAGGAGAATCATCATGACAAGTTGAACAAAGATCTAAAGTGCCAACATGTTATCACTGTGGCAAACCAGGACACACATCTAATATGTGTAGAAGCAGAGCACAAGGTAAACCTTTTGTCACTCCTAGATTCAATGGATATTGTTATTACTGTGGAAAGTATGGTCATCAATCTTATGAATGTAGACATAAGCTGAATAACAATGCAAACAATACTATTGTTGAGAAGTTATGCTATACTTGTAATAAGCATGGACACATTGCATGAGAATGTAAGGCAAAAATGAAGCAAGTATGGACTCCTAAGTAGAAAACACAATGTAATCCATATCAACCAAAGAAACAAGGTAACTCTTATGTTTGGGATTACAACACATGGGCTAACTGTATTGCATGTTGTAGATATGGGCAGATTGCAAAAAATCATAACAGGAAAAGATGAGCTGGACAATCAAGAAGCTAGACAAAAATTGGAATGGTATGTCTACATTGCCATAAAGTTGGTCATTTAAGAAAGGACTACAGAGATCGAGCTGTTAGGAATAGTCTAAAGAGATAACTGAGAGATGGGGGGTGAATCAGTTATCTACAAGATTAAATTATGTATCCAATTAAGTATACTTAAACATAAAGCATAAACATAATGAAAGAACTCATGAACACAACACCAATATTTTGGTTACGGGGAAACCCAAATAGGTAAAAACCCTGGTGGGAATTGACACCCACTAATATTTTGTACTAGTATAAAGTGATCCTTGTTAGAAGATCCTTTACCCTGTTAGGAGTAGCTTTAAAATATATTAAGTATAGTAGACCTAGCTAAGGGTTAGACCTTGTTAAGAGTCATTTACAATTGTCCCTATTAGGGGAGAGGACACATTGTTCAAGAGTTCACTGCTCAAATGGGTGAAGGCTACAACCTTTTGAATAACAAATACACACTATATCTAGATCTTGGTGAACTACACTTAGACATGCTTGTCTAGATCAGTTCCAATTAATAGTACAAGTATTCTTCTTGGTCACATAGACCTTCTTCCGACAGTTCCACACTTCGCACACTCTACTCTGCTCTGCTTCTCAACCATGAACCACACTTCAGCAATCACAAATGACTGAATATAAATATCTTTCCTCTAAATGATATAATCAAGTCAGCCTATTATAACCATCTTGAAATCATACTAGAGAAACCATAACAAACTTCTATAATCATTCTGTCAGCTCTACTATGCAGGAAACACATTCTAGGACCTCTCTAATAAGATAATTGTAGACGCACACTACACACTGTCGGCTCAACCAAAACAACTAAATCTTTCTCCTCAAGATGAATTACTTCATGTGCTCTTAACCAAAAATCAATAACTCTTCTCCAAGCTTAACTCCAAGGGTGCATATCCTAAAGATAGGTGCAACTCAAGAACCAATAAAATCTATGTCAGCTCTTCTGTATAAACACAAGAAACTGCTACTGGCAGATAGGGATTGCATAACTTCACTTTTACTGAATGTCTAACTATGTGTCCATAATTGAAACATCACCAACATGTCTTCAATATATATCCAAGAGTACAAGGCTCCATGATAACTGTATGGACAACCATACACAAAACATTATTTGTTACTCTGTTAGGAACACTACTTAACACAAGGTTTTATATAACTATCTGTACTAATAGTTAACCTCTACACCCATTATATCATGTTGATATCATGTCCATGCAACATATACTAAAAGCTTACTTCACAGGACTTCCACACATGCTACTTTCCATATGTTGTCATCAATGACAAACATACAGTCAGTACTAGCCTGCTAGCAAATCTCATTACCAAACCAAAGCTCATATAGTGTTTTATCAGTGCCAGGCCTTAATTGAATTCTATTGATGGTGTAGACTACAATATTGACCACATCTCTCCAATAGGTATGTGCAACTTTTCCTTCTATCATGATGTTGTGTGTTGTATCAAGGATGATCCTATTCCTTCTTTCTACAATTCCATTCTGGTGAGGGGTTCTAGGTGCACTTAACTGTCTCTTTATGCCATGTTCTTCATAGTACTCATAGAATCTATCAAAGGTGAATTCTCCTCCTCTATCTAATCTTAGACATTTTATCTTTAGTCCAGATTCATTCTTGACCTTAGCTTTGTATATTTTGAACTTCTCAAGTGCTTTGACTTATCTTTCAAGAATGCAACCCACATCATCCTAGTATGATCATCAACAAACAAAATGAAGTACCTTTCACCATAGTATGATCTTGTTTGGGTTGGACCACATAGGTCAGTATAAATTAGATCCATCTTTTTCTCTACTCAATAGTGCTTGCTCCTAAATGAATTTTTCACATGCTTTCCCATCACACATTTCTTGCATATAGTATCAACTGGATTTGCTAAGCTAGGTAGATCTCTTATTGCCTTAACATTTCTTATCTTTACTATATTATCAAAATTTATATGACATAGTCTTTTATGCCACAACCAACTGTCATCAACTTTAGCAATAAAATAACTTGCTTCTAAATTGAGTTGAAAAACATTACCTTTTGTCTTTGAGCCTGATGCAATCATAACACCATCCTTATTGTTAATGATGCATTTGTCATCTTTGAACTCCAACTGATAGCCTTTTTCAAGTAACTATCCAACACTAAGAAGGTTATTTATCAAACCATCAACATAGAGAACATCATCAGTACTGTTCTTTCCATCCAAAGTGATGGCTCATGTAGCAACTATAGGTTTAGGAGTGTTGTCTCCAAATCTAACCATACCACCATTGTATCTTTCCAGATGAACAAATCTATTCTTATCACCTGTCATGTGATGTGAACAACCACTATCTATAATCCAATCTGTCCTTATATCTGCTTGGGAAATTAGTGCTAGCTCTTGTTCCTCTTTCTCATCTTTGTGAATTGACTTATCATTTGTTTTATCTATCATAGTAATGAATCCAATTTCTTCTTCACCTGATTCTTCATCTAAAACTCCATCTCCAGCATAGTAACATTCCTTAGAGTACTTAGGCTTGTAATCCTTTTTGAACTTTTTAGCTCCAGTAGGACACTTAGATGCAAAGTGACCGATCTTATTACATGAAAAGCACTTAAATGGTAACTGACCTTCATATTTCCCTTTTCCTTTATTTTCTCTTTTGGCAATGATGGCAATAAAATCATCTAAAGTTTTCTCTTCATCATCATCATCAAAATTACTAGAGGTATTTGCAAATTTCTTACCATGAACTGTTGCTTTGAAGGCTATTTCACTTTTTGGTTTTGTCTTCAATCTTGAAATCTTAAAAGCAGAGATTTTTTTGATCAAGGTCTCTCTCTTGAAATTAGATGTAAGCTACATGGTCTCATCAAGGATGTTGATCTTGTTTTCATATTCTGGAGTGAGAGTAGTCATCAACTTGTCCATGATGTCTTCTTTTGAAATCTCTTCACCATTGTTCTTGATTCTAGAAACTGCTTCATTGATCCTTTGATTATAAGTTCTGACGTTTTCCTTAGGTAGCATCTCTAATGTATTATATATTTTCTTCCATGTTTTTATACGTTCATATTTTTCTTGTTTTTCACCTTCAAACATGTCTTCTAGGTGCTTCCATATCTTATGGGCAATGTCTACTTTCTTTATCTTTGAAAATTCACTATCAGATAGGGTGCTGATATGGGATTCTTTATCTATAGCATTTTTATGAAACAATTCCTTTTGTCTTTTAGTAGCATCATCCTTTCCAAGATCTTCTAGGGTAGGAATCTTGGCTGCTTTGATAGTTACATAAAAAACTTCAAAAGCAATGCATTACAAATGAGTCACCATCTTGTTCTTCCAATCAAGATAATTCTCTCCATCGAACTTAGGACTTTCTTTTCTGAAGTATGTCATCTGATCAACCTCAAGCTATTAAAATTTCTCTCCAAGGCACCTGGCTCTGATACCAATTGTTAGGAATAGTCCCAAGAGATAACTAAGAGGGGGGGTGAATCAATTATCTATAAGATTCAATTCTTTATCCAATTAAGTATACTTAAACATAAAGCATAAACATAATGAAAGAACTTATGAACACAACACCAATATTTTGGTTATGGGGAAACCCAAATAGGTAAAAACCTCAGTGGGAATTGACACCCACTAATATTCTGTACTAGTGTAAAGTGATCCTTGTTAGAAGATCCTTTACCCTGTTAGGAGTAGCTTTATAATATATTAAGTATAGTAGACCTGGTCAAGGGTCAGACCCTATTAGGATTCTTTTACAATTGTCCCTATTAGGGGAGAGGATGCACTATCCGAGAGCTCACTACTCAAATGGGCGAAGGCTACAACCTTCTGAATAATAGATACACATTATATCTTGATCTTGGTGAATTGTGCTTAGACCTACTTGTCTGGATCAGTTCCAATTAATAGTACAAGTATTCTTCTTGGTTACATAGACCTTCTTCTAATGGTTCCACATTTCACACACTCTGCTCTGCTCTGCTTCTCAACCATGAACCACATTTCAACAATCATAAATGAATGCCTATAAATATCTTTCCTCTAAATGATATAATCAAGTTAGCCTATTAAAACCATCTTGGAATCATATTATAGAAACCATAACAAAATTTAATAATCATTTTGTTGGCTCTACTATGCATGTAACACATTCTAGGACCTGTCTAATAAGATAATTGTAGATGCACACTACACACTGTCAGGTCTACCAAAACAACTGAATCTTTCTCCTCAAGCTTAATTACTTCATGCACTCTTAACCAAACATCAATAACTCTTCTCCAAGCTTAATTCCAAGGGTGCATACCCTAAAGATAGGTGCAACTCAAGAACCAATAAAATCTATGTCAGCTCTTCTGTATAAACACAAGACACTGCTACTGGCAGATATCGACTGCATAACTTCACTTTTACTAAATGTCTAACTATGTGTCCATAAATAAAACATCACCAACATGTCTTCAACATATATCCAAGAGTGCAAGGCTCCATGATAACTATACGGACAACCATACATAGAACATTGTCTATTACTCTGTCAGGAACACTACTTGACACAAGTTGTTATATAACTATCTATACTAATAGTTAACCTCTATGCCCATGATATCATGTTGATATCATGTCCATGTAACATATACTAAAAGCTTACTTCATGGGACTTCCACACATGCTACTTTCCATATGTTGTCATCAATGACAAACATACAGTCAGTAATTGCCCATTGGAAAATCCCCAACATGAGCACCAAAAGAAAATCATGTATTTGAGAGTGGAAACACTATTGTAGATATCATGAAGATAAGGAGCACTATGTGGAGAAAGGCATCTAATGAGAATGTTGAGTCAAGTAATGTTGTCATTGAAACCTCATCCACTGGATTGGGTGACATCGGTTCCTCCACCTAAGGTGAAATAAGTATGTATGGAACTGACATTTCAAAATGATTACATTTTACATACAATTCCTTATATATTATGAGCACATACCAAATCTACATGAAAAGAGATGCGTTATGGTTTATATGTTTAGAGCTAGCAAAGTTACCTAATCGGTAAATGTAAGACCAAGAATTGGTTACCCGTCAGTAATCACTATTCAAGGTTAACCGAGCACATGTATCAACTGACAAAAGAATTGTGTGTTAATTAAGCTATTGATATCCTCTAGTCTTTACTGAGCTGATAGCTATTATGAACCAAAAGGTAGGTCAAGCATTTAATGCATGAAATTTTGAGTGGGAATATTGAAAAGTCTATAAATACACAAAAATAGAGTTCATTTTTACATTGTGATTTCGAAGAGCGAAGATTTCACAGAAAAGAGTTTGAGCTAAAAATAATTTTAGAAGGATTCAAGGCTATTGTAGATCAAATCAACATTACTCTTCGATGACTCCTAGTAAGTACATTTTCTATCGAGCACTTTATTAACCTGCTTCTTGCCAAAACCCTAAATCATTTTATGGCATCTACATCATTCACAAGAAAATCACACATTATTGAGGAAGAATTAAATATGATTGTTAGAGTGAATTTTGATGAACCTAAGTACAAATCACACCCCAAGATTGCATCACAAATAGATTCAATGGGCACTTTCTCAAGCATCCCAGCTAGGGTTTTGTTAATAGAAGATGTATGGGTGTACATTCATTACAAGATTGGAGAAGTCAGAGACTTTGAAACTATGATTGCATATCAACAATTATGTGGCACTAATGGAAAACTAAAACCAGAATACAGCTAGATTGAGGAATCTGGATTATCATGCGGCATACTTTTTCCACAAAAGTTCAAAAATAGAATGGATAAGGATTGTACTGAGTCAGTATCATGATGAGAAGTTTTGGTTAGATAAACCAGTAGAGGTCACAAAGAAAATGCTAAGTAAGGAAATTGGCTACCCTACAACTGACAAGGCAAAGGCTTTTCGAAGCTCCTCCCGAGCTGAGGTTGAGAAGAACACTGGAGCTACATGGGATGGTCGAGCATTGAAGATTTCAACAATTAAAGACCCAATAGTAAATTTTTTGTCACATTTGATTGGGTACAAGATATTTCAGTCAAGTAGATTAAATAGTGTACCCTATAGTGTTGTAGACATGGCTTATAAAATTGTGAAGAAAGGTCACCAGAATGATCTTACAGAAGTTTTGATGGCACAGTTGAATGAGAATATGAAGACAATAAGGTCACAAAAGACAAACACATGTAAGTTTGGCTCACTCCTTGTTTATTTGTTTTTCTATCTACAAAAATATCTCCCTGGTGTCGGTAAAACAAATTGGACAATAGATAAACAAATAACTATATAGATTACCGCGATGATGAACAAGTTAGGAGATGATTGGAATAAAGTTTCTATTGAGTAATTTTGAGAATTTAAGGCCAAGATGAATCAAAGAAGTAGAATTCCATGAGAATTAGTTGAGAAATTTGAGACAGATATATGTTTTGTAGTAGACACCGATCATACCATGATAAAAAAAAATTGAACCTAGGATAAAATGGCTAGCACCTATGGGCTATGAAATGAACTATGATTTTGATTTGAAATCAATCAACGCACTGCTAGCACTACCAAAAGACCCCAAGGCCACTAGGTTTGGAACCTATGAAGAAGCTAAGTCTAGAATCATGATAGGTTTGGCCATTAATAAAATGACTAGGAAGGTGAAGAAGATGAAGAAAGACATAACTGCTAGATTTGGAGATGTCTCTGACTCATCAGAGGAGTCACGAGTTAAAGAAACAACTAAAGGTCAGTTATTGTTGGCTAACAAACCTTATGACAATGAGGAAACTGAGTCTGAAAAAGAGAAAGACCCTACACCGGTTCCTCCCACCAAAATTCAAAAGGAGATGTAGTTGCCAGTACAAATAGGTACACAAACAAGATCATCAACTATGGCCTCACCAACACTAAAGAAAGGATTAGTAAAAATCACAAAATTGAGGGCAGCTACACCAGCAAGGACATACAAAAAGAGAAATACCAAGATTGTAGCTGAGGCATTGAAGAAAAGGAGAAGACTGATAAGAGGTAAAGAAGACCTTGAGGATAATGAAAATGAAGATGACATCAGTCAATTCAAAGTGGTCAGCAAAAAGGTAAGGTCAAAAGATGAAATCATTGAAGATATAATTGAGAATGGTGACCTTGTTGATCCAAAACTTAGCAGATTTGACAAAATGTCAAATGAGGATCAAACAAAGATTGAGGAGGAAGTCATCCAAATGATGATAAAATTTAAAAGAGTTCCATTAGAGTTTGCACTATCATTACCAAAGGAGTTGGATGATAGAATAAATCAAAATTGAGGTTATGCACTAGACACCAAGAAAAGAAAGAGAGAAAGATCTCTAGTTCGGGAAGCCCCACATCTAAGCCTAGCAGAAATCAATGAACACGTGGCTAATTATCAAGCAAGATTTAATATAAAGAACTGAGCCATGATGATACTAGATGAGAATGTGGTGGATGTAGATGAGACTAGTGATTCCCTATGGAAATCAATTCTTAAAGCCAAAGAACAAGCTGAGAAAATGGCATTCTTAAATCTATCTAAAAAGAGACAAAATTCCAAAGGAAAAGGAATCTATATTGATGATACTGCAGTAGAGAAGTCAAAGGACACCAATATATCAGTTATCGAGGTAATTGATATTACTGAACAAAAGGAAGACATAAATTTTTCATAGGATGCACCGAATCTAGTAGAGATCCAAATGAAGAAGAAAACTAATGATGATGTACTCATTGAGGACATCACAAATGGTGATCTCGATGACAAGGATGATGAGGATATAAATATTACACCTGCATACACTCAAGATAAAACACAAGTCACTGAATGTGCATTTACATCATTACCGGGAAAGCTTCCTATACTTTTAGAAGCAGTAGAAACTCTTTTATAGGAACAACCTGACAGTTCAGACCCCGAGCAACATAAAGATATAACAGGGGAACAAGACACTGAAACACCTACAAAGACAAATAAGTCTGAAGGAACAAAGGCAACCACTATAGAAACAAAGGCACAGGATGAGCTTAAGGCAACTGAGGTGAACCCACCTGACACCACATCTGAGGATCCCACTCATTCAACTGACACATAGGTTACCGAGGAGAAAAAGAAGGAAGAGAGTGTGTCAACCGGGAAGGATACTCCAAAGGTAGAAGACAAGGTTCCTATCACCATTATGAAGAAGTCATCCATTGCACCAGAGAAGAAGAAGAAAAAGAAATAAAAGTGGCCAGTCACTCTAGACAAAGTGATTATAATACCCGAGTGTGACCCGAAGAACCTTAGCCCCAAGGAATTGAGAAAATATGGGGAACTATGTACAAGAAAAGTAGCCCAAGAAAAGTTCAAGAAAGAAACTAAACACAAAGAAATACTAATAGATGTGAGGGATATCTTACAATAGGTAGTACCTGGAGTGAAAATTGATGAAGATACTCCTATTATAGATCAACTTGCTATACTTACCAAGAAGATAAATGCCCTGGACATTGGTGCTGACAAGAGAATTGAAGAAAGGGAAGAGTCATGGATTCAACATACACTTGTAGAAAGAATCAGCCATGAAGAGGTAATAAACAAGGTCAAATTATCTAAGGTAATAATCAAGATCAAATCTATAACTCATTTAATTTGTCAATTCTTACTGAAGCTATGCACTATAGAAACCTTCACTGTTGAGATCAGTGAAAAGATCAAAGGTCTGGAAGCTGAAATCAAGTCCAGTGCAAATGTAGCTATAACCAAACCACAAGATTTTTCAAAGCATATTCATAGAGTTCAGGAACTCAGGCGGTTGATAACAGATCTCAAGAAACAAGAAGAGCAGATCATAGATCAAGTCACAGAGTTATAGATAGAACTCCTTCTATACCTGAAGATTTTTGAGAAACACATTGTCAAAGCGAAAGAACTTGTTGCAACACCAAAAATATTTGTGTTGGATAACATCTTTGACATGCATGCATAAGTTGGTCTTGAGCACATTTCTCTCACCAACTTGAAAGAGGAATGGGAAAACCTCTTGGAGTATATGAAGAAAACCCATCAGCACATTTTTGACAAGATGTGAGTATACAGTTTTACTTTTTGTATTTGGCATTAATATCAAAAGGGGGAAATCAATGTATATGCCAAATATGTACATAGATGCTACGTATACTACATATTACCAAGAGCATGCACTGAGGGGGAGTAAATAGAAATTTTGATAAGTATATATGTATATGGCAGAGATATAAGTCATATGTAGAAAATTTTGTCTATATACATACAAGTTTTGATACTAATGCCAAAGGGGGAGGTTTTTATCTCTATTGAGCATTAAAGGTTGTCATTAGTATTGAAGGTTATCAAAGATATAGGTCAGTCATTTATAGTGAGGTAGTCGGTAACTAGAAGAAAAATAGACCAATCGATTAAGCTTATTCACCAAGAATTAGATAGTTTACTGAGCATCAGAAGACACCGACATCGAGTGACAGTAAATACCAAGCACCAATATACACCGAGTAGTTTATACAGTGTTTACCGAGGGTTATAGGAAATGGCATAGTAATCAAGAATGGCACATTCTTCTATGCAAATGGTTACAACAAATCAAAAAATGTTTACCAAGATCGAGGAATATTTATTGTCATGATATTCATTAAATGTAATGAAGATCTTATGTAAGATTTGATCTAGACTATTTTTGTACATCGTAGATCTTAGGGTTTTCTCTAAGATATGTAACCTAATTTTGTTAAATCAGCATAATGCAGTTCACTATATAATTGTATGTTTGCATCATTGTTGATGTGAACTAATGTATGAATTACGAAGCACTTGAAGCACTTGCCTAACTTCAAGATTATCAGTTGACAGAGCAGAATAGTATACAAAGGAGATCAGATTAAGAAGAATCAGAGAAGGCTAACCGAGCAGTTCAGAGTAGAAATTTGTCATATTTAAGGTGAAATATATTCAGTACTTATTGATATGTATCAGACAATTTAGTTGTCAATTAGAAAATAATTGCCTATTGCTTTCTAACAATTGTAATAGAGTTTTTGGCTAAATCTCTTAACAAAGTAGACTTGACACTCTTATGTAAATCTCTTAACTGAGTGCACACTTCATTAGTGTTGTTAAATCCTATAACTAGGTAGATCTAGCTGATCTAATATGCTACTCCTAACAGGGTAAGATCACCAGAAGTGATCAAAACTTCTAGCCCTAACAGGAAAACCTTTTCTATCTGCAGTAGTGAAGAATTTGTGGGTGTCATCCCCACCGCAGTTTTTACCTTCTAACAAGGGTTTCTACATTACCAAAATACTTGTGTTATGTGATTGGTATATTTTTTATTTCATGTTGTTTACTTTCACAAGTTAAATGGATGAATGATACATGCAATTAGATACAAGCTATTTTGAAAGGTTATTATTGTTTAATATCATAGATCTGAAAGGTTTACAAGTAAAAGTTTTTGTGGGCACTGATTCACCCCTCCCCTCTCAATACCCTATCTCTCCTAATTCCAACAATTCCAAACATGACAAACTTGGGATTAAATCAAACTACACCCTAGGCATTTCATTCACCAATCTGCGCGATTGTTTGCAAAATGACAGATAATGACAGGAAACAACAAAATGATAGAAATAGTTTGATGATAGAAAATTAAATATAAGTAATCCTAGTCTAGGATCACAAATCTGTGCAAATTGTTTACAGGATCTGCATGTTTCTACAGGATGACAAAAAATTACATAAAATAATTGATAGATCTGACTCCATAACCCTGCCTCAAATCTGGACGAAGAAAGGTGGTGCTAAAACAAATATGGACTAGTAAGGTTGGAATAATAGTTCTAAATCATGGAAGCTCTCATGGACATTCATAATAAAAAAAAGGAGAAAAAGGAAGAATACTAAGGAGTCTACAGACTCTTACAAATGTAGAAATATTCATATACATACAACATAGGAAATAATTTCCATTTTAAAAATGATCCTAATCTCAAAATCACTAATACAGGCACAATGATATATATATATATAACATAAACATTCTAAAAATTTTGTAGACAACAAAACACACAGAGAAAACATTCAACTAGACTCTTATCTAATACATATCACAAAAGAGAGTTATCTCTCAAGATGGATTCCAACCTGGAGGCCTGCTGAGATCCAGTTGATGAAGAAGGATCCAATCCTCTCAAACTCTTCCAGCACTCCTTCAAATCCTCCTAGGTGCAATCTCCAGCCTCTTCCGAAAGAAACCAAATGCTAATCTCAGAGAATAATGAATCCTCTCCTCACAAATATAATTTTCCTACAAACATAATACTCATCTTATTATCATTTTTTCTCAATTCAACTCCCATCCAACCCCCTCTCACACAAGAGATCCTTCTTGTATATAGATTGGAGGAGGTGGTTGCACAGGTAATCCAAGTGATGCAACCATCCCAACTATATTATTTATTTGTTAATAATATGGTTTGCAGAACTATTCCCATGAAGGGATAAATAAATTTTATTTAATAAGATTTTAATCTCTGTCTCCTAAATTTAAGGATGACAAAATAGATAATTAAGATTTTAGGAATATTTTTACTAACTATGGTAATTTACCAAAAGTATTTCCCAAATAAAAAATAACATATACTTACCATAGTCTCATATTAATTTCCTTCACATAATTAATTTATTATAATATATATATATATATATATATATATATATATATATATATATATATATATATATATATATATATATATATATATATATATATATATATATATATATATATATATATATATATATATATATATATATATATATATATATATATATATATATATATATATATATCTGTGTGTGTGTGTGTGTGTGTGTGTGTGTGTGTGTGTGTGTGTGTGTGTATTCATAGGCATATGTTTGCACCCATATGCTTATGGTACATATACCATAAGTAAGACACATTATTAATATTACAAATATTTAAATATTATGAATATCATTATTATAAAACATATTATTTATTCATACACTAATCCATATTCTTTCAAAATATAATAGTGATATATATTAGGTAACTACTAACATAAGTTGGATTTTACCACTATTATTAAAACATTTATTATTATTATTGCGATAGACATTTTTTTATTATGAGTATTATAAAATAATACCATAAAATTCTTTATTATTGATATTAAAATCACATGATTTAATCACATACTAACTCATTCCTAACAAGATACGCTAGTACATAAGTAGCTACTAATAAGGATAAATTATTAAATCATACCCTCAAATGAACAATAATTCACATCAATAATATACTAACAAAATTGAACATACCATGAAGACAATTAGAGCTACCATACTCAAAACCTCATTCTCAAAGAATGGCAAAGACAAGAAACCAGCTACAAGATCCACAAAACCAATAAACTGAGAGGGCACAGAAATACATCCACACAAAGGGCTGACTCAGGAACTCCCCACCTAAGGATAAAAGGATCAGAGCCAGAGTTCCTTCCTGTGGAACCTTGATGATCGAGGATTTTGAGGGCTCGCTCAAACTTGTGAAGCTAGGTGGAGACGATACCCAGTACCTGCACTCCTGCATCACCAAGAAGAGATACATGTATACATATGGATATACATACAAATCAAATATATGCAAATAGATGACCAGGACCAATACATCATGTGGACCTCAACTAAGTGAGTAACTATGACTTCATCTTGAGTCATGAAAACACATCAGACACGTAGCCATGAAACATAAGACATCATGATAATGGTTAGATTCAAATCCTTGGGTTAGCTCCATAAAACATATAAAGATAGATGGTTTTCTAATTTCATAAACATATAAATGATAACCATAAATGAGCATATCAATCATCTGATAAACATATCATCATCCAAAAAATATAAATGTAAACATATAGTTCTAACCATCATAATAGAATGTCCAAATCAGAAAGTCCAAGTATCACCATATGAGAGGGTATTACAATGCCAATCTAAATCATTGCATGCATCTTCAACACTTAAGGGTTCAATCTGAGATAGTGAACATATCGCCTCATTGCCTGCAGAACTCTTAGCTTTTGATCTTGTTGTGACTTTTCTGCTCTAATCTCCAATGATGTCATCCTTAGATTGATATCTAGATGTATACTTTGGAACTTTAGGTGATATAGACTCATTTTCCTTCTGAGTTTCTTCTTCACTTGTTTCAGGGTCATTGAATAATACATTAATACTCTCAAACATCTCTTCAACAACTGTCTCAGTAGTAGAAAGTCTGGGTTCATCTTCAATCATAGGTGAGTAATCATGTTATCTTTCTTGAACCATAAACTTTTCATCAATCTTAACATGAGCACTTTCAATGATCTTCTTTAATCTCAAGTTAAAACATCTATAAGCTTTACTTTTAGTAGAGTAACTAATAAAAATACCTTCATCACTTCTTGCATCAAATTTTCCTATTGCTTCATCCCTCTTGATGTAGCACTTGCTCCCAAAGATTCTGAAGTATTTCACTATGGGAACATTACCAAACCATAGCTCATAAGGTGTCTTGTATGCACCAAGCCTCAATTGTATTCTATTGATGGTATAGACTATTGTATTGACTACATCTCTCCAATAGGTGTGTGCAACTTTTCCTTCAATCATGATGGTGCATGCAGTATCAAGGATGATCCTATTCCTTCTCTCTGCAATCCCATTCTGCTGAGGGGTTCTAGGTGCACTCAACTGTCTCTTTAAGCCAGGTTCTTCGTAGTACTCATAGAATATGTCAGATGTGAATTCTCCTCCTTTATCTGATTTTAGACATTTTATCTTTAGTCCATAGTTATTCTCAACCTTAGCTTTGAATATTTTGAACTTCTCAAATGCTTATGACTTATCTTTTAAGAATGCGACCCACATCATTCTAGAATAATCATCTACATACAAAATGAAATACCTTTCACCATAGTATGATCTTGTCTGAGTTGGTCCACATAGGTCAGTATGAATCAGATCTAATTTGTTCTCTACTGAATTATGCTTGCTCCTGAATGAATTCCTCACATGCTTTCCCATTACACATTCCCTGCAGATAGTATCAACTGGCTTTGCTATGCTAGGTAGGTCTCTAACTGCCTTAACATTATTGATCTTTACTATGTTATCAAAATTGATATGACATAGTCTTTTGTGCCACAAGCAACTATCATCTACTTTAGCAATAAAACAACTTGCTTCTAGATTAAGCTAAAAAACATTACCTTCAGTCTTTGAACCTGATGCAATCATTTCTCCTTCTTTGTTGTTAATGATGCACTTGTTACCATTGAATTCCAACCTGTAGCCTTTGTCAAGTGACTTCCCAACACTTAGTAGACTATGTTTCAAACCATCAACATAAAGAACAACATCAGTACTATTATTTCCATCCAAGGTGATGGCTCCTCTTCCAATGATGGGTTTAGGAGTGTTATATCCAAATCTAACCATGCCTCCTTTGTATCTATCCAAATGAACAAATCTATCTTTGTCTCCTATCATTTGATGTGAGAAACCACTGTCAATGATCCAATCTGTCCTGATGTCAGCTTGTGAAATTAGTGCTAACTCTTGTGAATTCTTATCATCTTCAAGAGCAATGAATCCAATTTCCTCTTCTCTTGATTCTTCATCCAATACTCCATCTCTAGCATAGTAGCATTCCTTTGTATACTTAGGCTTATAGTTGTTCTTGTACTTCTTAACTCTTGTAGGACACTTAGATGCAAAGTGACCAATCTTATTACACAAAAAGCATTTAAATGGAAATTGACCTTCATATTTTCCTTTTCCTTTCTTTTCTCTTTTAGCAATAATAGAAATAAAATCATTTAGTGTTTTCTCTACATCATCATCATCAAAATTACCAGAAGTGTTTACAAATTTCTTACCATGGACCAAAGCTTTGAAGGCTTTGTCACTTTTAGGCTCAGTCTTCAAACTTGATATCTCAAATGCTGCAAGCTTGCTGATTAAGGTTTCTCTTTTGAATTTTTCTAAGAATTGCATAGTCTCATCAAGGATATTTATCTTGTTTTCATTCTGGTGTCGATGTAGTCATCAGTTTATCCATGATGTCTTCTTCTAAAATTTCTCCACCATTATTTCTGATTCCAACAACTACTTCATTAATCCTTTGATTGTAGGCTCTTATGTTTTCCTCAGTTAGTATCTCCAATGTATTGTACCTTTTCTTCCATGTATTTTTTCATGCATTCTTTTCTTGTTTATCTCATTCAAACATGTCTTCTAGGTGCTTCCATATCTTATTGGTTGTGTCTACTTTCTTGATCTCTGAAAACTCACTATCAGATAGGGTGTTGATAAGGGCTTCTATTGCTATTGTATTCTAATGGAACAAATCCTTATGCTGGCTAGTAGCATCTTCCTTTGCAAGATCTACTAGAGAGGGGATCTAAACTTCTTTTATAGTTACTTCAAAAGCAATTAACTATAAATGTGTCATCATCTTGTTCTTCTAATCAAGATAATTCTCTCCATCAAACTTAGGACTATCTTTTCTAAAGTATGTCATCTAATCAACCTCAAGCTATTAAATTTTCTCTTTGAGGTACTTGGCTCTAATACCAATTGTTACGAATAGTCCCAAGAGATAATTGAGAGGGGGGTGAATCAGTTATCTACAAGATTCAATTCTTTATCCAATTAAGTATACTTAAACATAAAGCATAAACACAATGAAACAACACTTGAACACAACACCAATATTTTGGTTATAGGGAAACCCAAATAGGTAAAAACCCTGGTGGGAATTGACACCCACTAATATTTTGTACTAGTGTATTATGATCCTTGTTAGAATATCCTTAACCCTGTTAGGAGTTTCTTTATAATGTATTTAGTACAATAGACCTTTTCAAGGGTCAGACCAAGTTAGGAGTCTTTTACAATTAACCTTGTTAGGGGTTAGGACACACTATCTAAGAGCACACTACTCAAATGGGCAAAGGCTACAACCTTCTGAATAAAAGATACACACTATATCTGGATCTTGGTGAACTATGCTTAGACCTGATGTCTAGATCAGTTCCAATGTATAGTATAAATATTTACTTGGTCACATAGACCTTCTTTTAACACTTCGCACACTCTGCTCTACTCTTCACAATCAACTATGAACCACACTCTAGCAATCACAAATGATTGCCTATAAATATCTTTCCTATAAATGATATAATCAAGTCAGTCTATTAGAACCACCTTGAAATAATATTAGAGAAGCCATAACAAACTCCAATAATAATTTAGTCAGCTCTACTAAGCACGCAACACATTCTGGGACCTGTCCAATAAGATAATTGTAGATGTACGCTACACACTATTGGCTCTACCAAAATAACTATATCTTTCTCCTCAAGCTAAATAACATCATGTACTCTTAACTAAATACTACTAACTCTTCTCCAAGCACTAATTCAAGGGCACATACTGAAAAGATAGACACAACTCCTGATCCAATAAAATCTATGTCAGCTCTTCTGAATAAACACAAGAAACTACTACTAGTGAATAGCAATTGCATAACTTTACTTCTACTGATCATCAAAATCTACATCCATGAATGTAACATCACTAACATGTCTCCATCACATATCCAAATGCACAAGGCTCCATGATAACTATACAGACAATCACACACAGAACACTGCATGTTACTTTATTAGGAACACTGCTGACACAAGTTTCTATATAACTGTCTGTACTAACAGTTAACCTCTGCGTCCATGATATCATGCTGATAACGTGTCCATGCTACATATACTTAAATCTTACTGCATAAGTCTTCCATGCATGCTACTTACCATATGTTGTCATCAATGACAAACATACAGTCAGCACTGGCTTACTGACAAATCTCCAATACATGTATCCTACTGAGGATAATCTTGAACCATTCTATTTCCATGAATTTCATGAGTAGGGTTAGCTTAATGATAGAGTGATCTTGTAGGTGTTTGAATTCTTCTACCATAGATCCATCTACTTCTATCATATTATCTAATTCATTGTAAATGTTTACATCTCCAATTATTTCATACTTGTAGTGTATGTAAGCCCTAATGTCTTCTACGTTGTAATGCCCAAAAACTAGGACAAAACACACCAACAAATTTTTTTATAAAGGCATTAAACATCACCTCGGTTACACAATAAGAAATACTCAACCCAAAAAAAAAAAAAACCAACACAGATCAACTTGTAAGGGGAATCATGGCATGCATTGGCATGCCAACATCCCTTGTTTGTTAGACTGTGTTAGTCAACAGAAACCCTAACTAAGTTTGGCATAGAAATATATTAAAAGGGAATTAACCCATGTCAATAATCCAAGTTAAGAAAATAATACATTGTCAATGATTAGGATATCATTCCTAGGGTTATCAACCTTTTACTAAATAAATTTATATAATGTTCGATAAATTGAATTAAGTTACTTTAATATTGAATTAATATAAAATTACTCAAGGTTCAATAATCATTGATTATTTTTTATCATTAAAGTAATAAAATATTTAAAAACATAAATACTAAATCAAATATCATGTTATTATAGGGTGAAATAATTCACCTAGGTCTCTCTTAGGTTTCTATGAAATTATTTATTCCCTATTAACCCAATTATTTAAGAAAAATAAATAAGGACATTAAAATAATTTAATAACCATTTAATTTCCCAAAACTTTAATAAGACATTGGATAAATCCAAATAATATTAAATATATTAATTCATAAATCTCAAATCTCAAAATAATAATAAAATAATATAAAGGTTCATTAAATAAAAATTCCAACATTTACAACTTTAAATAATTTTAAAATTGCATCTAATAACAAATATCAAGAGAAGAATCTCACTCATTAATTAAAAATCACCATTACATAATTCCAATAAGAAAATTAAATAAAACATTAATTAAATCAATAAACGCAAAATTTTCTCTAATTAAAAGAAATGACCAAGAGAATAAATAAATCACTTAAATTTTTATTAAAAAAATCAAATCTAATTAAAAGGCAAAGATAAAAAAAGAAAATATAAAAGAAAAATCATTTTCCCACAAAAGACTTCTTAAAATCCCACTAAAAAGGTATTATTAAAATAACATTTAGGGGAGAAAAGACATTTTAAATTTTAAAATTTAATCAAATGGCTAAGGGAATGATGAAAAAGGTCCAGCCCTAACCCTAATTTGAAAGTAGGGTTAGGCCCCAATTTAAAAGTCAACAAAAACCGTAATTTCATCATTTGTTTGATGTAGGGTTTGGCCAGAGGCAAGGGGAGATGAAATGTCAAGTCTTTTGTACACACATGTGTACATGTGTGCATATACACACCTAAGCTATGTATATACACACATATACACTTGTGTGTATATGTTTTCTCAAGTTTACAGTGGGTTTGGTTCTCAGCCCCCAAATGGGTAAACAAAGTTTTTCAACAAACCCTCTTCGAAATCACAACAGGGTAAGACTTTTTGTTGGGTTTGAATTGTTAATCTAAAATCTAGGCTTTAATTTTATATATTGGGTTTTGTGGGTCATATTTTAATATCTCTGTGTAATCAAAGAGTTAATCTCTATTTTAAATCAAGAAATCAAGAATACCCATCTTAATTTTTTTTATCACATCCTTTGCTTTTGCACAATTTGAAAATCTTTGTTGCATGTTTACTCTTGCTAGAAAATATTTCCGATTTTCTCTTATAAATGTGCATCTTTTTTGGATCTCTGTATAAATACAGAGTTTCTAATCTCTGTTAAATGTTTAGTCTATAAAATCTTTGCTCTTCTGTAGAATGTAAAGTTTATTGTTTTAAACTTTAAAATTAAATATTTATTGCTTTAAACTTATGTTTATATTTTTTTGCTGCAGATTATAATGCACAAAAATCTTTATTATTTTTTATTTATTTATATAAAAAATAATTTAAAATAAATAAATAAATATTTTAAGGGCCGTTGGCTGACTTGCAAGCCGGCTCCCTGCCTGATACGTGGGTTGGGGCTTGTAATTATTATTATTATTATTATTATTATTATTATTATTATTATTATTATTATTATTATTATTATTATTATAAATGTGAAATCATATTAATAAAACAAATTCATAGGGCATGAACATAATAATAGTTTTGTATATTCAACACATGAGAATTTAATTTTGAAAGGTAAGAAGGTATGTTTAATAATAATAAAAGTATTGAATTTAATATATAATATAATACACATTAATATATATATATATATATATATATATATATATATATATATATATATATATATATATATATATATATATATATATATATATATATATATATATATATATATATATATATATATATATATATATATATATATATCAGATGTAATGCAGAAGGCATGACCAATACAGAAATTAATATATTTTATTTTTTTCTTTATAAACTTATACATATATTAATATATACTAAACAAATATATTAATATATACATATGTTTATATTCAAAAATATAAATAGCAATGATAGCTATGAATATTTTCAAATATCCTTGTATATACAAATATATAATATGTCCATTTACCTTTCTTTCTTTTCATGGAACTTAAGTGAGTATATATTCTGATTTCTAAATATGTATACATACCCAACATAAATATTTTTTTGAAACCATAACTTTTATAATGAAGGGATAATTTATTCTTTAAAAAATTACATTTATGATTATCGTAATTTTCATTTATTTATATAGAAATTGAGAAGAACTCAATTAAACTTTCATACATAAATTTAAAGAAGGATTCCTTTCTTTGTCTATTATGCTATCAAGAAGAAGTTCAAACAGCAACATATTTACTATTTTAATATACAAAAATTAAAGCACCTATTTCATCAAACTCTTAGTAATACATTATCCTTCTTTTCTCATCTCTAATACAAGTTAAATACAACGGATGCATCACTTACAAATTGGATTTTGTAAAAATAAATCAATTACATATTAAACATTCCTTCATCCAAAGATTACAAGCTTCCTCATGTGCATAATAACTTTGAAAATTCTTTAGCTCAATAATCATGAAAACCTGCAAACAAAACATTTTGTACATGACCATGGAGGCTCACCTCCTAGCCAAGGCCCTTACATGGCTACCTCCGAGCTAGGGAAAATAAGGTAGGATGGGTAAAACTCATACAACATACACAAAAAAATTTAAAACCACAATCAACACAAGTACTCCCAATCCCAAGGTTTGCACAAAGGATCACATTAGATTCAACAATGGGTGAAGGTGGAAATAATCCATTGGAGAAGTCATACTTAAACAAAACAACAAATTCTTTTCTTTTCCTTTTACAAAACATGCCTTCACAAGGCTCATCAAAAAACCAACTTGCTCATCTCATAAAGCACAAATAAACTTCCCTTATGACCCCCACATTGTAAAACCAAAGTAGGCTACATGGATTCTCATACATCCATGTTTCTATCTCCTTCCTCCAAGAGGAAGGGCTCTACACAAAGAGATATTCCCAACTAACTCCTTCACCCTCAAGACTCTCAAACCCTCCCAAGGGTGAGTATAGTCTTGCACTCCCAAAAGCACACATGAAGAAAATCAAGGAAAAACATCTTAAAACAAAAATTAAATTCAACACAACACACATACAACATAGATTTTCAAAACAAAGCATTTACATATGAAAAAGCCTTCCATGATAGATGTACTAACCTTCCTCCAAGAAACAATGGCAAGATGAATTTGATGATGAGCTCAATTTCCCTTCCTAGCTTTCCTTCTCTCAATTCCAAGCTTTTTTCCTCCTTCTCTCTCTAAGCTTCTAGTTACTACCAAGATGATCTCCACAAAAACCAAATGCAAGAAGAATTGTTTCTCTCTCTCTTGTCACATTTTGCTAATAGCAAGACATTCCTTTATTCTCTACCCCCATCCCAATGTGAAGTACCTTTCTTGGTTGGTGTATTATTTCCACTTGTCTCTAACTAGGGCATGAGAGGAAACCAAGAAATGGGGAGAAGGGCAATCTTAAAACCATACCCAATTTTCATCACTCTCAAAGAAGGCTCTCTTTAAGAGGCTATTTGGAAGATTTGGGTGATGAAAAGGAAAAAGTTGGGCCCCATACCTATGTACATGCATTGGGGTAGCTAAAAATAACCTTAACCACTCCTTAAGGCTCATTTTAACCTCTCTAAAACCCATGTGAAGTTAACTCACGAAAATGGGAAAGGATGTGACTCATGCCTTGGTTCTCTAATCAAGTAACTACATCTAGGGACTCACAAGGTGGCCTAAGGGTAGTGTTAAGTCAAAACATTCCACTTAGGCATGCCAACACATAAGCACCAATGTCAAGTGACACAACAAAAAGGTACACATCACTCCACTTAAATTCACACATGGCATGCCAAATGGATTAAACACAATTACATTTACACATATAATTACATCCAAATATGCACATATACACACTTAAAAATTAATATTCACTAATTCATCACATTTATGAATTTAAAAAACATAACAATGAGGTCATTCTCTTCATAGCGTTGACCTTGGCCTTTTAGTATTTTCACATTGATCAATCCTTATTTCCCCGCATTTAAAACCATGGTCATAATCCTGCACACTCGATTAGATATCAGTATCACATGAAATCATCTCATATATAATCATATAGAAAGAAAATTAGGATTCATAATAACATTCAAATACAAATACATTGATAAACTACATTTCATGATATCAACAAATACATAAACCATATTGTATCCTATTTCCATAAGAATCACATGTAACTTCAGTTTCACTTTAACAAGTAACCCTAAATCAAATGCAGAACCAATTCATTAGAAAATCAACATCATAACTATCTCAATTCCTATTCCATAAGATAATGTAAATCAAAATGCAAAATTCAAAATTCAATTATCTTTCTATATCATAAAGTCAGGATGAATCTAACATAAGCATATAAAGGTACGTCTAACATCATCATCCATATAATCATGTAAAATCATCACATAATGTTTAATGATATGAAGTCATAATCAAAATAGGTATAATATCTCAAAATAGTATAACATCGAGATAGGCCAAATGTGAAAATGTCAGCCGAGCTAGGATGGGTCAGGGTAGGACCTCACATCCTCTCCCCCTAGGTATGAACTTCCTCCCGGAATTCATCAAATAGGTGGGGATACTGAGATCTCATCTATTTTATGTCCTCCTAAGATGATGTGACCTCATCATAGAAGTATCACTAAACCCTAACCTAATCTATCTCTCAGCCTCAAAGGGACAGGGTCCTGCGTGCCAATATACGAATGGGCTCCAAAGCTAGCTGCCCATCTGACTCCACCTATGACCTCAAAAATTGTGGCCTAATGCTCATCCTAGAGGTTATCAATCACTGCAAACACTTAGTGGGATCTTCCCATGTCACCTACGGTAGGCTCTGAAGTTTTCGCCCTCTGACTACTGGCTGGATGACTCATAGGACAATCTCTAGCAATGTGCCCCATAGCACCACATATATAACATGGAACTATAGCTTGAATCTGAATCCCCTGAGTTCTAGACTACTGATGTCCACTTATCATATTAGATCCACTAAAGCTGCTTCTAGATGACTATGTCTGAGCTCCTTGATCAAGTCGGAGACTCTGCTGAGTCTATTGCTACTACTATTGAGGTGCTCTGGAAGACCCTAAGGAGTTCATCTGATTTCCCTTCTAGTGGATTTTTGGAAACCAGAAGATTATGGTGCAAAATTATGGTTTTGTGACCTATCCCGTACATCATGAGACCTATTATGGATCTCCTCAGCAATCATAGCCCTCTCTATGGTATAGTGCAATTCTCCTAGAGGTGCCATCTGCACACTATCAGCTATAGCATAGTTCAACCCCCTAATAAAGTGGTTGACCTAAAGTTTCTCATGCTTCATATATTCCACATAGGGAAGGAGCTCAAGGAACTTACTCTCATACTATGCCATAGAAAGATCTCTTTGTTGAAGGTCATGGAACTCATCGATACGATGCTTCCTGAAGTGCTTTGACATATACCGAGCTCTAAATCTCTCAAGAAAAGTCTCCCATGTGAGGGTGTCTATGACTAGGTGGCTCTTATACTCCTCCTACCTCCACCAAGTAGAGGTGGTCCCTCTTAGCATGTGTACTGCAAACTATGCCTTTAGGTTGCTCTCATAAGGATGCAACCCAAAGCAACACTCGAGGCTCAAAAGCCAAGCCTCAACCTTTGTCCCACCTATGGATCCTGAAAAGGGTGGTTTTTGTAGTCATATAAGGTCTCTAATTTAGTCCCCTATATCATGGGGTGCTCTCAGCACTATCACTAACAGTGGCTCTAGCATGTGAACTGACTCATCCTCATGGTCTGCCTACTCCTCAACCTGTCTAGGAGGACTCCTACTATGCTCTCGAGCCTCCACCTACTAACCTCCTAGAGGTAATCTATCCATAATGATGCCGACTAAATTCTGAAGTGCATTAAGAATGTCCTGGTTGGGATTCAGTGGTGGCACAGGAGGGGGCCCCTGCTCACCACCTACTCCCTCCGCTACCAGCTCTGCACCCTCTACTACCACACGGACACCTCTGGCTCATTGTCCATGTTGATGACCATTATGCATGGCCAGAGGCATCCTACTACTGACTTCACTTTACTAAGGTTTTCCCTGAAAGGATGAATGTCTTAGAAAAGAAAATAAACTAGCTCTCCAAACATGGCATAATATATATTAATAGAGTTTGAAGATGAGAAAAAGTCTACACTCCTTTATTAAAATTTAATTTAGAGGAACTCTAATTTTTATATAAATAATTCATTAATTTCCAAGAGTACTAAAGATTTCAACATAATTTAGGTTAAGCTGTAATGCTATTTTTACAATGGCTAGTATACTGGCCACATATATTGGCCTCATAAAAATAACATTATCAAGTTTTAAATTAGTGAACTAGTTTTTAACTAAAAACTTAAATTAAACTTTATTCCATATTAATCATAATTCGATAAATCCTAAACTACCAAAGTGTCCCATGAAGGGGTTTAATTTGATATTTCCATAGTCCATGCACAAGTAGGTAAAAGTAATAATAATAATAACAATTTTCCACTATTGCGGCCGGGGGTCCCCACAGCGCATGACAGGATGGAGCAGAGGGCTAGGCCGAGGCTGGCTTTGGCCGTCAGTCTAGACCTTTAATAGGGTTTTTTAAAAGCCTTATAACAAACAAAAAATATATATAATATTTCAAAAAAGCATGCATAAAGAAAAGACAAAAACCTAGTATCAATAAAAGAGATTTTTTTAAAAAAAATATAGCACTACATTGTTAATAATAATAGTAAACTCCATTTTTACCTTGACTGTGCATCTTTTCCATGTAGGGTGTGAAGAAACCCTTGTTAGATGGATACACATATTCTCACAAGAAAATATGTGTGTATATACACACCATAGGTGTTTATATGCACACTTGTTCTCATGTAAGAACAAAAAATCTTCCCCTCATAGCAACCCCTTAGTCTCTAACTCATCCCTGCACATACAAATGATCAGATTAGGGTTTTGGAGGGCTTTAAAGTGGGGCCTAAACATAAATCAGAATTAGGGTTAGGTATTCCCACTTTGAAATCCTCCCCCTTTTAAAATTGATCATATTTTATTTCTTTTATGTCTCTTTGTTTAATCTTTATTTTCTCACCATAAGCCTTCTTTTATTATTTTTGGTTAAGTGAATTGATGCGTAACACTCTTAATTTTGATTAAAATAATGTCAAAAAAGATCATTCTATTTAGTGGGTTATGTTATAATTTAAAATTTATAGTGATGATATTTCATTTAATCTAGTATCAAATAAATCCTTTAATCTTGTTGGAAGGGGTAATATTAAATTTAATTAAGAAGTTAGTGTTGAATAAAATATTTAAATTATTTTTTAAAATTCTAAATTGTTTTGTATTAAGTTGAGACTTGAGAAATTTAAAAGGGTATATAGTATTATTTATTTTAAATTAAGGGGTACTTTAATTTGAATAAATATTTAAAGTATTTTTTTTATTCTAAATCATTTTGTATTAAGTTGAGACTTGAGAAATTTAAAAGGGTATATAGTATTATTTATTTTAAATTAAGGGGTAATTTAATTTGAATAAATATTTAAATTATTCTTTTAATTCTAAATCATTTTGTATTAAGTTGAGACTTGAGAAATTAAAAGGGTATATAGTATTATTTATTTTAAATTAAGCGGTATTTCAATTTGTTTAATATTTATAATATGACCTTATTATCCCCTTTCAATAATTGGGTTTTGTGGGAAATTGGTTTATTCCTTTAAAACTTCTTAGGGAAAATATTAATATCATAAATTAGACCTTTATTCTTATTGCATCTCTTTCTAGGGGGAATGTTCCCTATAGTTTAATCTATCTTATACCGATGACTTTATAGTTCCCATACCCTAGTTTGAGTTTGGGACTTTCCTCATTTCTAAATTTGAAATTGAGCTAAGATTTAACCTAATGGATCTTTTATGCCAAACCTAGTTAGGAGTATCCCTTTTGGTTTATGTTGTCTGGCTATAAGGGAATCTTGGCACACCAGCACATGCTACAATTTCCTTATGAGCCATTTGGTGTTCAACTTTATGTCACGGGCTTCACATCAAGCGACCATTGTGTGCATCCATAGATGTTGTTTAGGGTCCTTTTCAAAAAAAATTATTGTTGTGTTTTGTCCTTGTATTTTTGGGCATTACATATGTGCAACACACTGACAGGAGTTTTTGAAAATGCTCCCTTTGAATCATCCTCATAGGACTTAAATGGATGTCTCTTGAATTTATACCTAGGTCTATCCACGACATCATAAACTACTGATGCATCCATAACTTCTTTATGAGTATAGGTATAAATACCTTTAATGTGCTAAAATTTGGATCTCTGCTTCACGCGATCACATAATCTCTTTGCTAGATGACTTGAAATGCTTCATAATTCTGCTCTTCTTAGTCATTAATCAACAAACAGTGTAGAAATGATATCTTCCAAACCTTTTTATCATTCACAAGTTGAGTGAGTGCATTAAACACAAGTAGCTCAACTTCGCATCCCGTCCAATCAACATAAAACTCATGAACATGGAAAATGAATCTCCAAGTGTTGCACACTCAACCACAAATTCCACAATGTCTGCACATACAATACCTAAGCTCATATAATCTTAGTCCGCATATACAGGGGCTGGATACATCATGTTCTCTGCATCCATAGCTCCCCTTAAGGCCATGTAGCCTTCTAGGTCGATGTCTCAAATAACTCATCATGTAAAGACACAGTATCATCTAATGTCTCTCCCTGAACCAATGCCTTATTTAATACTTTCACCTTCCATGTCTTGTCATCCTCCTTGTTCTCTAGTTTCTTGAAATGATTCTCAAACTCATTCATGTACTCATTTCTTGACTTTTACCATTGTCACCAACATTCTTTCTTATAACCACAGGAGGTGGTCCTCTTGGTTCACCCTGTCTTCTTGGTCCTCTTTTATTGTTCTCTCCATTGTATCTATAAAACTTCACTATATTTCCAAGGTTGTTGCATTTGTACCATGTAGGAGGTCTCCTTCTATCCTAATTTACTTGCGGTTTACAATACCTTGCAGTGTGTCCAAAGTTATTATATTTTTGAAATTTGATCTTGGTTGTTGATTCTTCTCTAACATAATATTGTTTATATGTAGACTGATGTGGTTTTCTAGAATTTTCTTTCTTGTGTCCATAATCATAATAGTTAAAACAATAACTGGTAAAGGGTTTAGAGTTACCTTTACTTCTACAATCTCTTTTCATGTGTCCAACTTTGTTGCATCCAAAGCATCTACTTCTGAAAGGTCTGATCTGTTCTTTGGGTTCTTCATGAGTAGGTCTTTCTTTAGTCTTCACTTCACTTGCTTCTTCATTGGTCTTAGAAGTTTCTACTTCATTTAATCCAACTCTAGTCATGTCTCCTTTGGGTTTCTTTCTTGCTTTTTGCTCATCAATTTTGTCACTGCTCATGTGTAACTTCTCAATGTGTAATTTGTCTTGAGTGAGTTCTCCTTTAATGATCTAATTGTACTTCTCAAATTCCTGATAGTTATCCTTGTAGTGATCAAGTTCAGTTTTCATTAGTCCAATCTACTCATTTGCTTCTTTCAATGATTCTTTAACTTTGTTCCTTGCATCTTTTTCACATTGAATCTCTTTTATCATCAAAAGATTGATTTCCTCTTTTTCTTGCTCCAACCTCTTCACTTGATCTAATGTATCATTGTTTGAATCTTCTAGGATCTTGTCCATAAGATCCTTTTTCTGATATCTTGAAGCTTCTAGTTGTTCCTTTAGTTTCCTAATGAAACCATTAGCTCTTCTCAATTTGAATTTCAGTATACCATTCTCATCTTTCTCTTTGTCCAAATCTTCAAGTGTTGATTCAAAGTTCTCTTGAAAACTTTCAAAATCCATTCTGATCTCCCTTAAGCTATTAGATTTTATCTTCAAGGGCCAATAGCTCTATTACCAATTGTTAGGATTAGGTAATATTGAGAGGAGGGTGAATCAGTATTACTAAACATTGATTTAAACTTCAATCAATTATAAATTGTATAGTCTTAAAATGGAAGCACTTTTATGTTAAGAGCATTTAGCCCTCTGAGTAAGTGGTCTCAGGTCATGTCAAGCACCTTGAATTGTTCTTTGCATGAATGTAGCCTTTTCCCCCTATTTTGCTTCTCTCTCCACCCATTTCCAGCCTTTTTCTAGTACCTGTTCCTGAGAAATTGATATCTGCCACATCATGGTCAAACTTGACCTCCTAGGTCAAGGTCAACCTCATCTCTGACCTAGGGAAAATTTGACCTCAACCCTGACCATGGGTCTAGTTTTCAAGTTCTGAAGGTTCCGGGGTATTGGGCTTCGAAAAGTTTTATTTTCCTGCTTCCAAGTTGGTTGTTTCGTATTTCAAAATGGTAAACTCTTAAATGATATTTAATTTAGGAACATTTCTAGGGGTTAAGGTTAATTGGGATTTAATTCTCCAATGTCGACCTCTCTCAAAGTTTGTGTCCTAGATCACTATAAAAGGAAGCCTTCCTCTCTAATTTTTTCAATCAAGTTTTGGGAGAGCATCCACAATCAAGTGATCTCATATCATCTAATTTCAACAAAGCATTCCATTCAAGCATTCAAGTTCTCCATTGAAGATCAAGGATTCAAGCATTCAAGCCTTTGAAGGGATTTGGTTCAAGCATTCAAGATTCGTCATTCAAACCCTAGATCTATGCATCATGATCATGTGATCTTCCTTCAAGATCCTTTTGTTCATCTTCAAGATCCATTCATTCTTCCCTCAAGGTGGATTCCAACCATATAATCATGGAGGTTTTGATTTACATTTGTTGATGTTGTGGTCAAGCTTTCATATCAATATACTTGTTTACATTTCAAATACAATTTCATATCTATTGAATATCATAGCTTCATTGTTAGATTTACTTCTACTACTTGCTAGCATTCTCTATTTCACTTCCATTATTAAGGTTGATTCCAAACCAGGGTTTGACTAAGGCAAACCCCTCATCCAAACAACAAAACCATTTTTCTTGTAGGTATAAGTACAAGACAATGAATTAAAGTGCAGATCTGGATACCCTTATCAACAAACTTCTGGGATCTATGAACAAAATTTCCATCAGAGCTATTTCGGGTCAAGGTCAACCTTTAGTGGGGGGTAAGATTGTGCCCCACTATCTGGGCCAAAGTTGACCTAATTCTAAAAGATAAAAAAAAAATTGGGTTTTCTTTGTCTCGGCATTTCCAGTCCAGAGCAGGTTGTAGAATCTCTCAAAATTGAACACAAACTATAGATCTCTATAGTTTTGTTGACTATTAGTGACCCATACTTAGTCATTTATCTAGGTAATGATGGTCGATCATCACTGTGACTGATTCATTATGTTAAGGCTGAGTTTTGTAATGTATACTTACCGAGCAGTAGTACTGTTGAGTAAACTTATGGTCACTATATATATATATATATATATATATATATATATATATATATATATATATATATATATATATATATATATATATATATTTGTATTAGCTAAGTTAAGTTTTGCTGAGTCATATATGCAATGATTACCAAGTGATAGAGATATCAACATATGCCAAGTACAGTGAATGTCGAGCATTAGGAACATCATTTGTTGAGTTTTCCAGGAATGACATATGAGTTTGTTATGGCACAGTGATCGAGGTAAATCATTTTGGCCAACATTCATGTTTTGTATTTCATTTGTTGAGGTAATTACGAAGGTGATTACGCATCTATTTTGTAATCATTGATCCCTATGTAATACTTAGAGCCAATCAGAAATTAGCAAAGCGTAAGCGGCAAAAGGAGTTAATCTGAACTGTAGATCTTGAATCCTGAAGATATTTTGTTGATTATATAAGTTTAAGATCTAAACCCTAAAACATGTTAGAGAGAGAGTTAGAGTGAAGAAAAGGATGCAAAGGGTATGAAGGAATGAGTAGAGAGGCACAGTTAGATTAGTGAAGCATTTAGATAGAGTTCAGTGACCAAGCTAAATAGTGAAAGGACAAAATAGAGATAAATCTGATTAAAGAGATTAATACAATATTGTAAAGAGAAGATCTATAATCTGCATATAGTGCAAACTGAAGGATCAGGTATTGTGACATTCTAACCAATATATCATGGTAAATCTCGTAACTGAATGGTCCTAACAGGCCTATTGTAATCTCTTAAGTGAGTGCTTACTTTGTTGTAAGTTTTAAATCCTTTAGCAAGGTAGATTGTATAAGTATTTTAGCTCTTAATAGGGAAGACTCCTCATAGGGTAGATTATATCTTGATCAAATTTTGTAAGCCCTAAAAGGAAAACTTATTACTGCAGTAGTGAATATTTGTGGGTGTCATCCGCACCCTAGTTTTACCTTTCAAGGGTTTATGGGTAACCAAAATTAATGTGTGATGAGTACTTTCATGGATGCTTCTTAGTATGTTAGTTAGAGAATTAGAAGATTGATGTACAGCTGGCATTACAACATCTGGAAGTACCCAGAGGTGAACTAAAGAAATCCTTGAGTAGAAGAAGATAAATTGCTATTCAGCAAAATGATTCACAATATCAAGAAGAAGATACCACCGGAGTATTTAATAATGGAAACTCTATAGAAAGTGACAAAGCCATAAAAGAGCTATTGGAGAAAAATACCATACTAAATGATGACATCATAAATCTAAGAAGAGAATAATAAATTCAATCTATCAGACTCTATGAAGTGGTTAAACAAAAAAAGAAAGATGAAGATGACAAGACAATGGCTGAAGAAGGTAAAAGACAAATTGCAATGAGACTAGATGAAAGGAAAAGTGACATGTAAAGGTTGACTAACAATCAACTAGACATGGTAAATCAACTGTTGTTGGTTAATCAAGAGTTGGGCAGGAAAGATATGGAAATCAATCAACTAAGGTCTGAAAATGATCAATCAAGGAATGAGCTAAGATCTTAAAAGGAAATCAATAAAAGGATGAACAAACCTAATGAATCTGTAAAATACTTTGAAGATCCGTTAAGGTCACCTAGAAGATCTAGTGATAGATTTGGACTTGGACTAAATGAGCATGCATCATCTACTGAAGAAGGAGAATCATCAAAGAATGGAGAGCTGAAGAATGCAAAACCAAAGAACAACAAGCCCACATGCCATCACTGTGGAAAGCCAGGACATACAGCCAACATATGCAGGAGCAAACATGGTAACTCTGATCCTAAACCTAAGTTCAATGGGAATTTCTTTAACTATAAGAAATATGGACATCAGGCACATGAATGTAGGTCTAAGGTCAGTAATCCACCAACCTCACCTAAGTTTCAAGGTAATTGTTTCAACTGTCACAAGTATGGGCATAGAGCATTTGAATGTAGATCTAAACCTAGATGGACATCAAATGAACAGACTAACTCACTTGTGAAGAATAACTCATACAATTGGGATTATAACACTTGGTACAATTGTCATTACTGTAGAAAATATGGACACATTGGAGAAAATTGTATGAAGACTCATTTCAGAGGCAAATCCAAAAGTTGGATGAATGGAAGCATGGTATGTTACAAGTGTAATAAGATAGGTCACCTAAAGAAATATTGTAGATCACCTATGTCGAGCAATGATCAAAATCAGAATGAAGATATCCGTGAGAAATTGAAAAATTAGATGAATAAGACATGGAAGAAGAAAGAAGAAGAAAGAACAAGTGAAGCTAGCACATCTGAGGTCACCCAATCCAATGGATCGGGTGATCACACTTCTTCTAACTAAAGCATAGAAGGTATGTTTGGAACTAAATCTTACAATGCTTTATCTTACATCAGTTCCTAACATAAACTTGAGTAAAAGTCCATATCTGCATAAATAAAGATGCATTAGGACATATCTAAGCAAAGTAGAGAATTTCATTTTTTATGTCAAGCATCAGTGTCTTGATCGATTTATCAATGTATGTTGAGAACCTATTGTGGCCGAGATGCTAAATACACTAAGCTGTGTCTTAATGGTTATATTAACTAAGCTTGTGTTAGTCGAGGTTAACATGAGTTTGTCGAGATAGTTGTATTCCAGTTAGAAATTGTGTATGGAGCATTTATGAGGCCCTAATTCTACTTTTTGAAATCTATAAAGTAGAAAGTTGCCACCCATTTCATTTTACCAAGCAAATTGATATTTCTTTGAGCGATTCAAAGTGTGAGCAACCAGTTTGTCAAAGATGATTTCAAATCTTTTCAGCGTGTCATTGGAAAAATCATCTACAGGACACTTACGAGAAAGGTACGCTACCAAGAAAATATTTCTTTTTGGAAATTTTAAATTAAAATGGCATCATCATCATCTGCTACAATGAAGAAACAAGGGATGGAATTTTTCAATGCACAATTGGTGATAAATGAAGTTTGCAAGCCACAGAAATTTAGGGCTATTACAAAAACCACAATTAAATGAGATATTGTCGGTGCCCTATCCTCAATTTTGGACAATGTATTGATAGTGAACAACATTAGGTCTTGTTACATGTGCAAGATCGGAGAAATCAGAGATTACAAGATCAGGGAGGCATATGATAAATTGTGTGACAATGGAGTGTTGAAGCTGGAGTATAAATCGGTTGCTAAACAAGGGTTAGTGCATGCCCTAGATTTCCCACATAATTTCAAATTTGAATGGATAAAAATAGTGTTGAGTCATGTGCATGATATGAAATTATGGATGGAAGATGGACCCATGAAAATAAAAAAGAAATGATTCACCGAGTAACTAGTGTATACACCTAAAAATGGTCACCTAGACTATTAGCCCCTTTTGCTAAATCATAAATTATTTATTCTTGATCAAATCCTAGCTTTATCATTTATTCGATTATTTTCTATGGGCTAACCATTTTATCCTAAGTCTTTATTTATTTAAAAGGAATATTTCCTCCCCTTTTAATAAATAAAAAGCCCCCACTTTTCCTCTTATCCTAAGTTGCACAAATAAAGCATTATTCTTATTTTATAAAAAGGGAAAAAGTGCTTTTTGTCTCATATGGACACAAAAGTCAACTCTTATTTTCCTATTGGAGGATATTTGTGTACATGGATTGCTCCCTCTTCAAGCTCCACCATTGATTAAATCTTTTGCCTCTTAATCTCCATGGTCCATTCCTTCTCATTCCCTATAAAAGGAGAGCTCTCTTCCTCATTTGCACACACAATTTTTATGTTATTGTTATGCTACAGGTTTTTTAGGTCATCTTGGAGCTTTTGGAGAGATTCTTGCATCTAGGGTTTGAAGATTTGGAGCATTGTTGGCATTCATCTTGGATCTTCATCAACACTCTATCTTCTTGTCTTCATTCTTGCATCATCATGGCTTTCTTGCTTCATAGCTAGATTTCATTTCTTGCATAGTAGTTTCATTTTCATGGCATTCTTAGCTTAGATTTCCTTTTATGCAATAGATTAACTTGCATTGTCATATAAATTTTCTTTGCATTGCATACATTTGGCTTCATTGGAGATATTGGAATTCTTGCCCTTGTCTTCATTGAATCTCCCATTGCATGGTTTACTAGCAAGGTTATTGGCTTAATAGCTCTAGCTGAGAGCATTCTTAAAACCCTTGCACTCCATGCCTAGGGAGCTATGGATTGATTTGTGAGGGCTCATTCTTGAGTTTCCTTGCATGTAATGATCCACAGAAGTGTGACACATTTATTGCACACATTTTTTGGCACCCACCGTGGGGCAGAGTAGACTAGCTTTGTCCTTTAAATTTTGCATTTTCGTCAATTTCCGTCAATTTTTCGGCAAGTTTTTAGCTTAATTTTTAGTCTCTGGTTTTTTGTCTCGGACTATCATGCGATACTTTCCAGAAGTATCGTGCGATATACCTCTGTATGTGCGCGCGATACTTCACCTGTCATAAGAAGTATCGCGCGATATACCTTTGTATGCGTGTGCGATACTTCGCCTGCCAGAAGTATCGCCTGGCTATAGTAGAGAATATCGCCTGGTCTCAGGCAAAGTATCGCCTGGTATAAGGTGAAATATCATGCGGACTGATAAGTATCACCTGGTGTCGGGTGAAGTATCGTGTGATACTGTGTCTGAACCTGGCAGAGAGCTATTTTTAGGCTATTTTATCTATCTTGTAAGTTTCAGGTATCAAACTTGCACGTTGCCAGTGTAAACATTCTTAACATTCAAACAAACGGTAGCATTCATAAGGTTTTCTATTTTGATATCACAAGTGCTTGTCTTGGCAAGGTTGCTTTTGCCCTTGTTTCAAGTGTTCTATGACATGTTTGATCCCATACTATTTGCAAACCTGTCTTTTATCTATTGCTACTACTTGTCAAACTGAGAAATTGCACTGTTCAATCTACAAATTTAGTCAAAGCGCTTCAAAACTGAGTTTTTCATGTTCACTGGTCAAAAAGTCATACGAATCTACAACAGTATCGCACGCCTTACTGAGAAATATCACGCAATACTTCGCACCCTACTATTTTATCGTACGCTTTGTTGAGATATATCGCACGATAGTTCGCTCCTGCTGGACTATCGCCCGGCTAGCCTGGAGTCTATCGCCCAACCATACTATAGTCTATCACCTGGCTTGGGGTGAAGTATCGCCCAAACTGAGAAATATCACCCTGTCTGCCTGGAAAGTATCACCCAGAATCTTTTTTCTATCCTGTCATTGCTGCAATTCGGAGTGGCTAAACTTGCACTTTAACCTATCGTAGAGTGTCCTTTTCTATTCTTATCTGAAACTGGTTTGTTACTTACATGTTTAGATTTGTTCTAGACTGAAACAAATGAGCTAAAACTATTGGATTTGAGCTTAACAAATGCTACTCTTGATCACTTGTCGCATCACAGTTACCTCTCTAGCTACTTGCTTATTGAGCTTTTTGCTCGCTGCTCGACTTTAGTCAATTGATTGCTGTAAGTGCTTGAGCATTTTTGATGAGCCATCTCTCTTTTGTTCTACTTTGACAAGTGATCTTTATTAGCTTTTCTTATCTCAAATCTAAGAAACTTTATCTCATTCTATTAGTCAACCAACATCTCTTTTCATGCCGGTTACAACTCGGTCTCAATTTGAGCAGGAGAGTCATCCTCCATTCAATTATACACAGTTACCTTCTCCAACTAGATGTTCAAAAGCACCCATTAGCAATAATAGTTCTAGTTCTGACCAATCTGAGAATTCTAAGGCTACACCATGGTATAAAGGAGGTTTCCTCTTTTCTGCATTCAAGACCCCCAAAAACATAGACAGTGTCTCACTCACTTTGACTGAACAAGAAAAGTTTCAACTCTTGCAAGAACACTTTGAGCGTAAGAATAATCAAGCGTGCTTAGACAAAGAACACAATCAACAAAGGATGGATGCTACTAGGCGCATGGCTTATAGAGGGACATTTCATGAGCAACCTGAGACTAGTAATCATGAGCATAGACCTCTTTTTAACAATGGCAACAATGACAACAACACGCCACCAAGATCTCCTCCAAGGCCAACTTTTTCTATGCCTTCTTCACCACCTAGACCTCCTCCCTCTCAACATGAGGCAGAGGCTAATGATGAGATTTCTAGTGAGGATCTTATGAGATGTGAACAAGATGTGGATTTCCAACGAATGATGCATAAGCTTTTAGAGTGTAATGGCGATCAATATTTTCAATATATGACTTCTAGAGGATACAAGCTTCCTCCCAGCTATGATGTCAGACAAATTGTCCAACAAAGAGTACCAACTGAATTGGAAGTCCTTCAAGAAGAATTACGTCAGACAAATCAACACCTTACCCAAATGGCATTAGAAAGAGAGCCTCCAAAGGTCTCTTTTGTAGAATCAATTTGTGCTCTTCCTTTTGATAAAAGTCTATACATGGTCCCATTTCCTAGGGATATTGAGGTTCCTAAATATGACAAGTATGATGGAAATGGTGATCCCCATGACCATGTGCGTCACTTTTATGCTCTTAGCATGGACTTTCTTCACGAAGACACATTTCTGCTATGATTATTCCCTCGAAGCTTAAGAGGACAAGCTTTAGAATGGTTTGCAAATTTGACACCTCCTTTGAAGACTTTTGATGAGTTGGCTATGCGCTTCACACAACATTATTCTTACAACATCCAACAACCTATCACTGTGATAGATCTCGGTAATCTAAGACAACATCAAGGTGAGCCATTTGCAACTTACTTACAACGTTGGAGGTCATTGTATTCTCGATATCCTCATCAGCTACCCGAAAGAGAAAAGATTGACATTTTCGTCAACACACTTGTGCCTGAGCTATTTTATGATCTAAGGAAGCAACTATTCTCCTCCTTCCATGACATGGTTGAAAGTGCATATCAAATTGAGGATGTAGCTATAAGAAAAGGGGATATTGTTATTAATAAAGATGCTAAAGGCAATGGTAAAGACAAGAACAAACCTTGGAATAAGAACAAGTATGTTGTTAATGATGGGGTTGTTGATGCTCCTAAAGTTAAAGAGCCTACTTTCAATCTTTCCAATGCTATCTATGCAGCAAAACAACAAGAAGCTGCCAACACTCGCAGTGCTCCTAAACCTCAGTATGCAGATAAGCCTAAGAAGTCATTTCGAAAGAGAGTCTATACCAAATTGGCAGAACCTTATGATGTGATCCTTAAGACTTTGGTTGATAATGGATATCTTACACTTCCTGATAAACTTGGTAACTGGGATCCACTAGATAAGCCTAATTGGTGGCGAGAGGATTCTTATTGTCATTATCACAGAAACAAGGGACATCCGATAGACAATTGTTTTAGGCTTAAGGATGATATTCAAGATCTTATTGAGAATGGCAAAATCTCCACTGATGGCTTAACTAGAAATTCTGATCACACAGCTTTCAAAGATCCTCTACCTAAGCATGATAAGGGGGAAACCTCTCAAGCACATAAGAAGAATCATGATGCTAAGATCAATTACACGTATCCTTCTAATACACCTGTGATCAACATGGTAGAGCCCATTGAGAGTGTTCTTATGGTAAGATCTCAAGATGATAATAAAGCCAATCATGGTAAGCCAAAATTGGTCTTGCAAACACATGGTAGTTCATCTTCCCGAAGTGAGACACTGAATGCTATTACTAGGGGGCAAGCCAAGATTGTCCTTAAAACTACGCAAGATCCCAAGCAGGCTTTGCCTTCCAAACAAGCAGCTCCTTCAGCCACCCCTAGCTATGATCTTGTCCAACATTTGCAAAAGATGCCAGCCCAAATATCCATTTTTGAGTTGCTTCAGTTATCCCCTTCGCATAGAGAAATCCTTGAGAAAGCTTTGCATATAGCACATGTCCCCAAAGACATTGATCCAGATCAATTTCAGGCTATGGTCAACCACATTTCATCTCCACTATCTCTCTCCTTTTCTGCAGAAGATGACATATCTATTGCTCACCCTCATAATTTGGCTTTACACATTGAAGTTCTAGTCTACAACACCCGAGTCCGCCGAGTCCTGATAGACAATGGTGCAGGGTTAAATATTGTTTCTTTCAATGTCATACAACAGTTGGGTTTGTCAGAATTTGCTGTGGATTCCAAGAAGAAGATTACTATAAAAGCTTACGATGAAGAGGAAAGATCTTCCAAAGGTCTTGTCACACTGCCTATCCGAGTGGGTCCTATCACAAAAGATATTAGCTTCCAAGTATTGGACATCCCACTCGCATATAACATTCTTTTGGGTCATCCTTGGATCCATGACATGCAGGTTGTTCCTTCCACTTTTCATCAGTGCGTCAAATTTCCATACAATGGCACTGAAGTTGTGATTCCTGGAGACCATACTATTGCTATTAATGCTTTGGCTGCTGCTGAAAAATTTGTTCCTCATAATGAACCTTCTGTTGATCCTAGTATGTCTCTAGTTGCTGCTGAGAAATCACTTAAGATGATGAGCCTTGGTATGGGTGAATATACGCTAGATTCATTTGCTTCTATACCTGTTTCTCCTAGGTCATATGGGAAACCTTCTGATACAATGAAGCCTTCCACTTCTGCTATGGTGATCTTTGATACTTTCACTCCTTCATCCATTCCTTTAGAAGAAGAAAGAGAAGAACAAGCTATTCAAGAATGGATCTATAGAGAAGATTCCAGAAATACTCCCATGCTCAGTAATTCAGACACAGATACAGATGAGTCACCACTACACACTATGGCTCACATGGGAGATGATCTTCCTTCTACTTCACTTCTTTGGGGGGAAGCATGTATGCCTACTGATGATATTGCTGAGTCTTCTATGTCTAGAACCTATGTTCCTAAAGAATCATTGCACTATGATAGATAACATCACAACATTGAGCGACTGCTACAAAGAGGTGATCTATCACATAACGACATGAGTGTTTCTACTTCTCAGCATATTAAGCCTCTTCCAGAAGATTCTTCCATGATAGATATGGATGTTGATGTAGTTCATATTTCTCGTAACCCACCCGACGTAGTTGATGAGTCTTGTGTTGGATCTGATGAGTTTGTTCCCTGTATTGCCTTAGTGGACTACGTTGGTCCTCCTATGACGAATCTAGATCTAGCTACTTTTGGAGCCTACCCTATAGGCTCAACCTCTCTTGTTACCAGTAATGACATCCCTCACATAAATGCTATTGAACCAGTCACTCCATTTCATCTTGCATCAACACCTGTTACTTCTTCCACGAGTGAACTAGCAACAAAAAAGATTGAATCAGAAATCAAGCATCACAGTCATCAAGTCAAAAGAAAATAGCAATGGTCGGATGGCGAAAACCACATTGTGGCGGTATCCGAACCTAAGAAAAGTAAAGATAAAAATTTTCTCAAAAATAATGACTCCAAAATAAAAGATGAGAAGCTGATTCTCTACAAACAAATGGTGCATTACTTCAAGCATGATCTCATAACTGTTATACTTTAGCCCATTCCTAAAGCTGAGAAAAGAGTTGCTAATGCCTTGGTTACTTTGATATCCATCTTACAAATGAAAAAGCATAAATCTTGCTTCAAGTTCCTGGTAGATGAATTACGCTATCCTGCTTACAAATCTTACAATCCTACCATCTTTCCATGTCTTCCACCTCATACTCCTCCATGCCATTCTTTCTGCCATCCCTTACACTTTGCCTTTGTCTCTGGTGGCTTGTATAGGAAGGGTCTAGATGGAACTCTCCTTAGGTGTCTAGAAATGGAGGAGTCAGAAAAAGTACTAGCTAAAATCCATGATGGCATATGTGGATCACATTCTAATGATCCTCCACTACCTCAGACATTGCTTAGGGCTGGTTATTATTGGTCGAACTGGTTGAGACCTCCTATTGTCATAGTTGCAGCATTTGGGCCTGGGGCCTATCAGTTCTCTACATCAGAGGAAGCAGATTATTGATGTCTGTTTCTGTCTGGGGCATCCTTTGTACATATTTTACGATCCTGAAAAAATACCAAAAAAAAATCATATATGATGCTGAAAAAAACCTAAAAAGCATATAAAGTACTAAAAAAATGAGCATCCTAGTGAAAACTTAGCAATAGGCGCTTTGATGTCTCACCAAAAAAATCAAAAAATTCAAAAAATTCAAAAAAAAATAGAAAAAGTGCCTTGGTGAAAACCTGGAAACAGGCGCCTTGGTAGCAAAAATACAAAAAAATTATAAAAAAGTCCTGAAAAAATCTATCAAGTGGTGAAAACCTGGAAACAGGCGTTGCTTGAGACCCTCTGCACCTATGTCTATCAGTCTTGTGTGGCACTCCTTCGCTCCACTTCTCGCTTTGCCTCTCCTAGCCTGGAATTGACTCTTGTCTTAGTCTAGGGGGCATCTGTTGTTTTAAGCTTATCTTGGGTCTCTTTGTGCATCTGGGTTTCTTAGGCACCTCACAAATGGTGTTTTTCAACACCACCCCAATGGTGTTTTTCAACACTACCCTTGCGTCGAGTGTTTCTCAACACTTATCAGATGTCCTACCTGCAGTCTAGTATGATGCGATATTTCTCATTTGCAGATGCAATACTCAAAGTTTGACTCTATGACCTACACACACGCACTTGACTTGCTGAGATTTGTTTGAATTTATTTCTTTGCATGCTGTCTATGATGATTTCTTTGCTGAGTGGTCTCTCCCTGAGAAGTTTTCGATGATGCATAGCTAGAAGACTAAGGGTATGAGAACATGTTTTATTTCTTTATCTACTTGTGGGTATATTTTGTTGGTCCTCACTGTCATGAGCATTTATGTTGGTCTTACTTGACACTATGGACCTACAAGGTATTATCCTTGACTATTTTGCAAGTGCATGCTTCTAGTCATCTTGACTTTCTTGTGTCTCGATGCAAGCATAATCTTGCTATATCAAACTTAGGTGATCTCACTACATTAGTCATCTGGACCTACATGTCTTTGATGCCTAGGTGAGATTTCCACATTCCTATCTGATAAAGATCATATTCATATTCACATAGTTATGCTAGTGTGTATTGTATGATCTTGCGACGCTACCAATAACGCTCGATGATGAATATTAGATGTCTATTGGCTTTGTAACCTTGCAAGTAAACCACTTTTCATGTAGCTTGCATTTCTTAGGTTCATGTTAGTTTAGTTTTGCATCTTGCATATGGAGAGAGCTCTCCTTTCATTTTTCATGGACTTGTTAATCAGCTGCGCTCACCTTTCGCTTCTTCCCGATCATGTCTTTCACTTTCTTTTCTTTCATCTCACATCATTTTCTCTTCATTTCAGGATCCAAACTGAAATCCACATTCACCTTGACCGTTTCTCCTTTTTCAGCACAGTTGGCTGACCTTTTGAGGCCTGATCCTTTGATCTTCGCTGGGGCATCATAACCTCTTCATCCTCATCTCTTTCAACCTTCTAGTCTTTCATTCAAATCCCAAGTTCCAATTCCCCCCTCTATGATGTTTACGAGTTGAGGGACCAATAGGTTTGTGCCCCGTGTCCCATGTGTGGGGCATCCCTTCATTGGTTGATGGTTATTCTATTATCTTTCATCTTCGATTATGATTTCTAGTGATTTGATCATGCTGCTCTTGCTTCTGCTTTCCCTCTACCTGGATTTCGCTTTCAATCCCGAGGGGGCAGACACATCATATCTTATTAGCTATCTCTTTCCTAAGTGTTCAGTACTGTCGCTACCAGGCTGACCATGCAGGATTTTCTATCTCTTTGTACTTCATTCTTTGGAGTCAGATCACTATCTTCTTGCCTTCTTGGCTACTTGCTTGCCTTCTTGGCTATTTTATTCTTTGACTGCATGTGATCCCAAATCGATCTCACATCTGTCAAAATCGCTATTGCTTGCTTTCTTGGTTGTCTGCTTGCCTTCTTGGCTGATCTATTCTTTGACTACATGTGTTCCCAGATCGATCACACATTAGTCAAAGAGGGGCAAAATGTATACACCTAAAAATGGTCACCTAGACTATTAGCCCCTTTTGCTAAATCATAAATTGCGTATTCTTGATCAAATCCTTGTGCTATCATTTATTCGATTATTTTCTATGGGCTAACCATCTTATCCTAAGTCTTTATTTATTAAAAGGAATATTTCCTCCCCTTTTAATAAATAAAAAGCCCCCACTTTTCCTCTTATCCTAAGTTGCACAAATAAAGCATTATTCTTATTTTATAAAAAGAGAAAAGTACTTTTTGTCTCATATGGACACAAAAGTCAACTCTTATTTTCCTATTGGAGGATACTTGTGCACATGGATTGCTCCTCTTTTAAGCTCCACCATTGATTAAATCTTTTGCCTCTTAATCTCCATGGCCCATTCCTTTTTCATTCCCTATAAAAGGAGAGCTCTCTTCCTCATTTGCACACACAATTTTTATGTTATTGTTATGCTACAGGTTTTCTAGGTCATCTTGGAGCTTTTGGAGATATTCTTGCATCTAGGGTTTGAAGATTTGGAGCATTGTTGGCATTCATCTTGGATCTTCATCAACACTCTATCTTCTTGTCTTCATTCTTGCATCATCATGGCTTTCTTGCTTCATAGCTAGATTTCATTTCTTGCATAGTAGTTTCATTTTCATGGCATTCTTAGCTTAGATTTCCTTTTATGCAATAGATTAACTTGCATTGTCATATAGATTTTCTTTGCATTGCATACATTTGGCTTCATTGGAGATATTAGCATTCTTTCCCTTGTCTTCATTGAATCTCCCATTGCATGGTTTACTAGCAAGGTTATAGGCTAAATAGCTCTAGCTGAGAGCATTCTCAAAAACCCTTGCACTCCATGCCTAGGGAGCTATGGATCGATTTGTGAGGCCTCATTCTTGAGTTCCCTTGCATGTAATGATTCATAGAAGTGTGGTCACATTTTCACCATACAACTAGATACCGAACGATTCAAGGAAAAGAACAATGAAGTGTTCTAGCAAAGAAGAAATTCAGGAAAACACATAGGCAGTATGGAACAAGCATGGAATGATGATCTCCACCATCACAGATCCATAAATTGACTTTGTTGTTAGGGTTATCTCACACAAATTCTACCAATCCAGATGGTTGGATAGTGTCCCCTGTATGGCAGTAGACCAGGCATGGAAAATCATTAAGAAGGGACACACGTATGATCTTGTCAAGCTCTAGCTGACTCAGCTTATTGAGAACCTTAACTCAATCCAGACTATAAAGAATTCCATGTGTAAGTTTGGCTCTTTGCTAGTCTGTCTATTCTTTTATATTCAGAAGTGTTTTCCTACTGTTGGAGGTGTGATATGGGATAAGAAGAAACCCATTACTGTTCAAATCAGTGAGTTCATAAGTCAAATATGAGATAGTTTTAATGGTATGATGGATAACTATTTTATTGAATTCAAGAATAAAATGAGGAAGAGGAGTAGAGTCCCTGTGTCATTAGTTGAGAAGTATAGCAAGGATATATGTTTTCTATTCGACATAGACTTTACCTATGCACAAGCAGTCTTTCCTAGGGTTTCATGGTTAATGCCATTACCCTATGAAGTAAACATGGATGAAACCATTGCTTCTATTATGGCCCTCTTAGCTGAAGATATTGATAATAAATCACCCTACTTTGGAACATACAATGAAGCCAAATCTAAAATCGCTATGGGTTTGATGGATGCCACTATACAGAGAAAGAGAAAGAAAATAGTAAAGAATTTGGAGAAATATGTGGAAGAAATAGAGAAGGATGCACCACTAGAATTAACCCAAGGACTAGGAGAGGATGAACAAAGTGACTCTAGTGATAGTGAAGAAGAAGAAGAAGAGGTACAAGTAGAAAAGAAGAAGGGTAAGAAGCCAATAATTATCGAGCCCCCAACCAAAAGAAGGACACTGAAACCTAAAGTGTCATCAACACCTGTGCTTAGGCCTGGAAGAAGGGGAGAAGCTACTGAGACTCCAAAGAAATCCCCTACATCAAGAAAACAAAAACTTGTTCAGCCTAAGGCAGTGTTGAGCAAGGTTAACAAAAGGCCTAGAAGGAAACTTGTTTTGGAACAAGAAGATGATGAGGAAACTGAAAGTGATGAAGAGGTGAAGAAGAAAGTTGCATTGCAGAATGTAAAACCTACTATGGATGAAATATGCCACAAAATCACAAGTACTATAGGAGTAGAAGACTTGAAAGGATTAAAGTTTGGAAGCATGATTATAGGGGACAAAGACAAAGTTGAAGATGCTATTCTTAAAATGCTTTGCATTTTCAAGATGTTACCTATTCAGTTGGAGAACTAAATTCCTAAGGAGTTAAGAAAAAGGGTAGCACAAAAATGGGAATATGCTCTTAATACAGAGAAATAAATAAGGGAGAGCACCCTAGCACAAGTTGAATCAAGCTTAACCCCTGCAAACATTAGACAAATTATGGAGCAATACCGAGAAAAATTTGATCCTAAGCTTAGATCTTATTTAATCCTTCAACACAAGGTTGAGGATGTTGTTCAGGAAAGTCTAAAGATTTGGAAGATAGTGTTTGGATTGTTAATTGATAAAGATGTAGATAAAGGTGCTAGTACATCTAAGGATGTTGAGCCTATAACAAAACAAAATGCAATGGAGATACCCATTCTGGAGACTGAAGCTCCTAAGGTGGAGGAAATTTAGAAGGTATTCGAAGTAAAAATTGTTGATATAATAGAGGATACACCAATCAAGACTCAAGTATTGACCGAGGAGGATATACAGGCTGAGGAAGTAAAAGACACATCTTTTCCAAGTAGTAATACTGTACTTTTCCAAGTCAAAGAATATCTGACAATTGATGAGACATCAACTATTAACATTACCCCCACCAAACTTGAAGTTGTTATAGTTGACATGTTAGTTGGTACATGTACTACTGAGGAAGATGATAAGTCGGCACCACCAAATCCACCCACATCTGCCAAGAAGTTACAACAAGATAAAGGAGAGAAGACCGAGGAAAAAGATACTAGTCCTCATATGGAGGATAAGGGAATAGAAGAAAAAGAAGTAAAAGCCAAAGATATTGAGGTACAGGAGCCTAAGGAACAAGAGGCAATACAAGCTCTTGTAAAGCTGTCGAGTGGGAGCACACCGAAGAAGGCACTGAAGAAGAAAATGAAATTCTTTTCTCTAGAGGTAACTGTTGCCATAAATTTCCCTCTCATTCATTTTCGGCCACAGCCCCTATTTTCCAAGAGAAATGCGGTAAGCAGTCATTAGTTAGCATCATGCAGTTATTCGCATGATCGCATGGGCCTTCCTAGCCACATGCGATCATGCAACAAATGGTAAGCAATCAAGCGAACAGCGAGGTGGCGGTCGGTGACTAACACCTTACGGTTGGTCGCATGATCGCATGGGCTCTTCTAAGCCCATGCGATCTTGTGACAAACCATCAATGGTTTCGGTGGTAGAGGTTTGCAGTCATTGGTTAACATCATGCGATAGGCAGTTAGTAGGGCCCAAGGTTTCTGCATTGGTGCAAGTGCAATGAAGATCAATGGTGGTCGTATGATCTCATGGGATCTTCCGATCCCATGCGATCATGTGACAACCATTCAATGGGGATCTACTGAGTTAGGTGGGTCCTATGCCAAGGGTGCTGAGGTATTCACTGATGTGGTGGCCGGAATGAATAAAGGGATGACATGTGGCAGTTCTAGGCTTGGGCTTGGCAAGCTTTGCGCGGTTCAATGACTAAGGGGAAATGTGAACCTAAAGTGAACCCAAGGTTAGGATTGCGTGAACATCTAAAGCTTTTTGCATGATCTCATGTAGCCTCTTAGCCACATGCGATCATGCAACAAGCCCCTAGCGGTCAACAGGGCTTCGGTGGGCTTGCGGTTTGGTGATGTGTCTAGTCTGCAGTGGCTGGCTGGCGGTCAGTGAAGGTTTGATAGGTGGTGGATTTTGCGGGCCCGAGGTGTCATTTGTGGTGAAGAGTGAAATATTCTCAAACTTGTCGCATGATCGCATGAAGGCCTTTCGGCTCATGCGATCATGCGACCATTGACATTTTTGAAGGGCAGAGGCAAGTTTTCAAAAACTTGTCGCATGATCGCATGAAGGCCTTTCGGCTCATGCAATCATGTGACCATTGCTTTGTCAAAGAGGTGTAGCCTGTTTTGGCGGACTCTCTTCCAAGGTGAATGTTGCAAGCGCGGGTAGTTCAAAAAAAAATTTATGTCGCCACGGTGGTTGCAGTTAGAGGAATGTGTAGAGTTATCTAGACTGTCGTTTTGGGGTCTTTGCGGGGATCTAAGATCGGATTTGGAGCCTTTATGGCTGAGTGGGCTTGCAGAGAGGTAGATGGATGAGGTCTTTTGTTTGTAGATTGATCAATTCAGGGATGGACATGCAAAGAAATATCTGATCGATTGAGATATTTGCACATTTACATTTATGATCAGAAGTGACCGATTTTAGGGATGATTATTATAATGCATATCTATGTAGCCCTAATTGAGATATTTTTGTTTCCTGCCTATGTGCAGAGTTGTATATATTGTTTTTTTGGAGCTTTTGAGCTCAGAATTCACATTTTGTAAAAAGAGAAAGTCTTTTCTTGGAGAACTATATGTAGCATTTTTGCTCTCTGGTTTTTCACATCTTGTAAGTTCTCATTGATAATACAAATGTTGCAAAGTATTCTGTGACATGTTTATGTCCCTGTGCTTTTTTTTTTTTGGCTTGTCTCTTATTGGATTGAAGTTTATGAATGCTTTCAGTGATACTTAGCTTTTCCTGATCCCCTTTACTTTCAGCTTATTTGCGCACTACTATGTTTGATTTTTTATCTAAGTGAGGTTGTGGGTATCCTTCAGCCCCTGTCACTTTGTCTCATTCCTGTGTCCTTTTGCTGAAGAGAATGTCTACTTGCAGGTCATAATTTTGTGTCTAATTTTTAGGCCCTCTAATGAAATACTCATGCAAGCCTATTCAGTAAGTTGTGATCTCCTAGACCTAAGCCTGTCACTGGTTTCATTCCTCTATACTGAGATCCAAACCCTAAATTCGGTGCATCACCTAGTAGGATAGATTTTCTTTCAATCATTTCCCTTTTATGCACTCCTTCTATCCCTTTCCCTCAAAAGAATTTCCATGTCTAAGAGCAAATCAGGGTGATTATATAAGAGGAACCAGCCTAGAATCTGGAGGTCTCATCTCAGTTAGCAAAAGGTCCCGTAACCTTGAGATGATTCCCATGTTATACTAGATTATCAAGACCAAGAGAGCTTGAGATCAGAGGCACAAATTCAGTGTATAACAATTTCTGGCACACCTGGTGGGACAGTAAAGAAGTCCATTTGTTGAAGATTGTGTCATCTCAGATATGCAGGTTGTATAATACAGACCTTTAGAGGTTTTTCTATCAAGTATATCTGGTGACTCCACTGGTTTCAAAGATTCAGGCCAACCTTGTTTAAGGTTTATGAGAAAGATCGAGACTAGAAGCTCAAAGCCTACTGAATTTTTAGAGTTTCCCTTGAAAAGAAGCTACAAAGGCAGGACAACTCAGAGAGAATCTCCTGCAAGAAGAGTCCAATCTACACCTCTTGATACTTCAGAGAGGAGACCTCTCCTCTTTCATTTCAGAAGAAGAGGTAGATCTCTGACCAGAGATCTAGAAGAAGAAGATCCAAATCTAGCAAGTACAGCTCATATAGTTGTTAATCTTCAGGTTATACCTCCTACAATGGCTAGAAATTTTGCCTCTATACCTTTCAATCAGGGGAGCCCATTAAATTTTGCAGTGCATCATGATGTGCCCTTGGTGGCATTAAAGAGTATACCTGATTTCACAGGGGAGGGATAGACAATAGCCTTTGAGTACATAAGAGATGTGACCACCATCTGCAGCATACACAACATTACTCAAGAGGATGTGGCCACCAAATTATTAGTAGCATCTCTGAAAGGTAAGGCTCTAGAGTGGTTTAGAACTTTAACTGTTGGTTCTATTACTTCATGGGATGAATTAGGGGATGCATTAAGCAAGCATTTTGAGGATAAATCAGATAATTTATCTCTAGTTGAGCAATTAACAACTATAAAGAGAGACCCTCAAGAGAAAATGACAGACTATAATAGTAGATTCCTTAAAACATGGAATAGAATCCCAGTCTCTGTAAGGCCATTAGCTGACCATGCCTTCCTGTACTACTTGCAAAGTCTAAATAACCAAATTTCTATCATGATCCAGTCTATGGGTGGTACCACTTTACCCCAAGCTTTTGACACTACTGTCAGGGCCGAAAATTATTTGATCCAAGCAGACATGATACAGAGAAGACCTCCCATGCCTATCTTCCCTAGTCTTTAGCCCATTGCACCTGCACAAGTACCCCCATTTACCCCTATTCCCATAGTTTCAACACCTCAAGCTAGTACCAGTAGTCAGGAACATGATGCGACAAATTTCTCCCAAGGGTTGCAAGAGGTGAAGAGTAGTCAGCAAACTAGTATGTAAGAAATGGCAAGCTTGCTACAGACTCTAACCAAAGAAGTCACAAACTTGAAGAAACAAAACCAAGGCATCAGGCCACCCTTCCAATCACAAGGCCAAAGTCCTAATCAGCAATACCAAAATCAAGGACAGCCTTATCAACAAAATAGGCCACCATACCAAGGAGGCTATCAAGGGCAAAGACAAAATTTTAGTCAAAGACCATTCCAACCATATAACCTTGCACCTCTTAATTTTGTAAATCTAGTCAGAGATATGGTCCCTAGTCAAAACAATATGGCCATGGATAATGAATGGTGTTTCCCTTGCAATCAGCCCCACAATCAGGCTACGTGTTCTAATGGATGGATGAACCAAGCACTAATGGTCCCAAATTCTTCACAAGCTCAAACAGAGGCTCCTTCTAGTGGGACAGCTCCTCAACAAGAAACACAAGAGAATGAGACTACTCTTTTCAATTAGGAGCAACCAGATTTCAATGGAGTCAATGATGAGGCTGCTTTTGTTGCCTACACAAGAGCAAAGAGAAGAGCCCAAGATGTGGAGAGAGTAGATTCTGGTGCTAAGGCCAATACATCTATAGAGCCACTACAACAAACTACCCCTATCACATCCAAGGAGGTCCCTGTCGGCACAAGCAAAGAAGGCCAAGTTCCAAAAGAGGCAGAACCCATCATAGCAAAAGCACAACAAAGGGTACACACTGTGGCACCTTATAATATTGTAGACAACATGAAGAAGGTGAATGTCACCATGTCTATGTGGGACTCTTTGTCTATTCCAGGACAACCTAAAATTTTGGAGAAGGCCATGAGGGAGGCAACAAATCCTCAACCTACAAAAGAAACTGCAAAACTAGTGTTGGTCAACACTGATCAAGAAAAGGAGACTCCAACTAGCAACTCCAAGGCCAATACCATGCAAGGTAGGAATTTGAAGCCACCTCCCTTTTACATATCTTTAATTATTGGGAAATCTTTAGTGCATAATTGTATGGTAGATAGTGGAGCTACTAGCATTGTAATGCCCAAGAAAGTGGTTGATCAATTAGGACTTAAATATGAACCCTTCCAAAAGAAGGTTACACAACTTGATGGATCCTTAGTCAATACTATAGGTGTGGCCAAGGATACCAGTCTAATTCTCCATGCTAGTCCTAACTTTTCCATTCTCCTTGACATATATATCATAGATCTTCCTGCATTGTTTGCCATATGTCTCTCAAGGGAGTTCACAACCAAGATAGGAGGTTATCTTTCTTCTGACTGGTCTCACATGCTCTTTCATATAAGGTATGGTACCAAAGTCACCCTTAAATTAGAAACCTTATCAATACATTATATAGAGCCATATGTGTCCAATTCCATCAATACTAATTGTCCTATATTTGACGACAATGATTTCCCAACCACTAGTGAAGCAAACACCAAAATAGAAAATATCCCTGATATTCTCCTAGATGAAAGAAACTTAGAGATCCAAGAGAGTCTTGTTTGGGATTTTGGTTTGGGGAGTTATCTGATTCAAGAAAGTGGAGCCATAGAACCAAGCCTTCTCAAAGAATACACTGATTCAGATAATCGGGATAGTCAGGTCTGGGAACTATTTTTTGATGGAGCTAGAAGTAGACATGGTTCTGGTGGAGGTGCTATGCTGGTGTCCCAAAAAGGAGAAAGATATTACACTGCCTTTAGATTCAGTTTTTCCTGCACCAGCAACACTGCAGAGTATGAAAGTCTGGTTAATGGACTAGAATGGGCTAGAAAAAGAGGGCTTAAAGTGTTAAAAGTATATGGTGATAGTGAACTTGTTGTTAGCCAAGTAAGAGGGATGAGTGCAACCAAAAGTGATGTCATGAAAGCATACAAACATAAAGTTTGGGATGCAATTGAAGATTTCCATGCTTTTAATATCATTGCTATCCCTAGAAAATTAAATCAAAATGCTAATAAGTTAGCTACTATTGGATCTCAGTTTGACGTTCCCAATAGCATTTCAAAAGAGGTGGATTAGAAACACATCAAGATTATTGTCAGACCTTCAATTCCAGATAATAATATTAGTTGGCAAGTGTTTGACAATGATGAACAAATTTTGCAGTTCTTGTTTGAAGAAGATGTCTTTTCAAGGCACAATCAAAAGAGATTATCATAGAGCTATGATGATCAAGTGATACAACTTAGATCTAATAAGATGCCTAAAGTTCTTGTCACCTTAGAGACTATCTTCAACAAGGATGATGAAGTCAAGAAAAATAAAGCTGGCCCGGTAGTCCAACAGGAACATTGTGCTGAATTAGAGTTGGAAATAGGTAAGAGCCTACAATTTGGAAAAGTAAACACTAATTTAGAAAAGAAAGCTTACACTCAATTATTCAAAGAATTTAGTGATGTTTTTGCATGGAGGTATGGAGACCTCAAGGGTTTTGATCCTACCCTTACTCAACACACTATTGAATTGGAGCCTAATGCTAAACTAGTAAGGCAAAAGCAAAGGCCTATCAATCCAAAGCTTGAACCACTTATGCATAAGGAAGTACTCAAACTAATAGAAAGTGGCATCATCTACCCCATCAAACATACTAGTTGGGTTTCCAACCTTGTTCCTGTCAGGAAAAAGAATGGGGAGCTGAGGTTATGTGTTGATTTCAGAGATTTGAACAGAGCATCATTAAAAGACCGCCATCCACTACCCTCTATGGAACAAATTCTACAATGTGTCTCTAGATCCAAGAGATTCTCATTGTTGGATGGCTATTCAGGATACAATCAAATCTTAGTGAAAGAAGAGGAGAACCAAGTGGGGAACCATGGCATATCAGAAGATGCCCTTTGGTTTGTCAAATGCAAGTGCTACATTTCAAAAGGCAATGGATATGGCCTTTAAGGGCCTCATGTACAAGTTTGTGCTAGTCTACCTAGGTGACATAACTGTCTACTCAAAGCATGCAATAGACCACATCAGGCATTTGAGGTGAATTTTTGAAAGATGCAGAGAATTTGGGATATCCCTTAATCCTAAGAAATGTGTATTTGTAGTTCATGAAGGAAAACTATTGGGATATGTAGTATCCAAAGAAGGAATTATAGTCGATCCTGAGAGAATTGCAACCATCTTAGAAATACCATTACTACATCACAAGAAAAGTCTCCAATCTTTCATAGGAAAGATTAACTTTGTTAGGAGATTCTTGCCTAACATTATAGAGTTACTCAAGCCTTTGACAGCCATGTTGAGGAAAGGTTCAGCCTTTAGTTGGACCAAAGAAGGAAAAGTTAACTTCCAAGCTATTAAAGAAGCCTTAACAGAAGCTCCTACTCTCCTAAACCCAAATTTCAGTAAGGATTTTATCCTTTATGCTTATGGGGGTCATGATGCCATATCTGCAATGTTGACTCAAGAAAATGTTGGAGGATTGGAGCAACCTATTGCTTTCTTTAGCAAAGGTTTAGAACAGTATGAACAAGGATACTCTTTTGTAGAAAATAATGTTCTTATTGTGGTAAAGAGCCTCAAAAAATTTAGATATTTGTTGGCTCATAGAAAGGTGCATTTGATGGTTACTCATCCAAGTGTCAAGGAATTTTTGCTTTCTAAGGACCTAAATGAAAAAAGAGCTGGTTGGATCACTAAGGTGATGGAATATGACATAGATATTTAGATTACCAAGCTGGTTAGAGGAAGAGGTCTTTGTGAGAATCTAGCAGAAGACAGAATTTCAAATAAATTGGAATATATAGATGCATCTCTGGTGGTGCATTCTATAGGAGGGAAAGCCAAGGCAGCTAGCTAGTTGCCTAATATGATCAATTATTTGAGGACAAGATAATATCCCGCAAGCCTAGATTCAGCAAAAAGGAGGTATTACAGGCTACAATCTATTCTTTTTGTGCTGATAGATGAAATTCTTTTCAGAAAGGATCACAATGGTGTCCTTCTAAGATGGATAGATTTTAGATAAGGTTGTAGATGTCTTATTTGAGTTTCATGATGGAGCTTCTGGTGGCCATTTCTCTCCTAGGACTATAGCTTTAAAGATCATGAGGGCTGGATACTATTGGCCATCTATCTTCAAAGATAGTCATGATTATGTTAGAAGATGCATCAAATGTGCTATTTTTGTAGGGAAAGAAAGATTTGCAGCTCTGCCCCTACAGCCAGTAAAAATAGAGCAGCCCTTCATGAAGTGGGGTATAGATTTCATTGGCATGATTAACCCTCCATCTAGTGCAGGAAACAAGTGGATAATCACTGCAACCAATTATTTCACTAGGTGGACAGAAGCAATTTCTTTAAAAGAAGCTAATGAGAGTGTTGTTTTAAGTTTTTATGATGACATCATTCATAGATTTGGCATTCCAAATTCTATAGTTTCAGACAATGCATTAGCATTTACAGGCCTTAAAGTCTCGGAGTGGGCAGTCAAGAAGGGCATTTATCTGAATACAAGTTCCAATTACTATCCTCAGGGGAATGGTTTGGCAGAATCAACAAATAAGAATCTAATTAGAATAATCAAAAAGACCCTGCAAGATAGTCAGAGGGACTGGCATACTAAATTAAAATCTGCCTTGTGGGTAGATAGAATTACCTCGAAGAAAATCATTGGTAATTCCCCATACATGTTGGTGTATTTTAGAGAGGCCAAGTTATCTATTTCAACTAAATTACTAGCCTTGGACTTGGCCACTCAGTATGCCTTGTTTGAGGAAAGTGACCCTATGCGAATCAGATATGCCTAGTTGATGGAGCTAGAAGAGATCAGAGATAAATCAATACAGGATATGGCATTCCATCAGAGTCAAACAAAGAGAAGCTTTGATAAAAGAGCCAGGGTCAGAGACTTCAAGGTTGGAGATGTAGTTCTCAAATGGGATGATTTCAAGTCAAAACCTGGCAAGCACACAAAGTTTGATTCCTTTTGGGGTGGACCATTTGTTATAACAGAGTGCAAAGGATCTAACGCTTTTTAGCTTTCAACCCTTGAAGGAGCTGCCCTGCCAATCTCAGTGAATGGTTTCCACTTGAAGCCTTGTTTTGAGGTTAATCCCTCTCTGTAGGTCCTTCTTGTAAATCCTTGTAAATATTTTTCCTGCTTTCTTCCAGCTTTCTAGTTTAGTTTTTCCCTATTTTCCAAGAAGTGCTCGTGCACAGGTTTGTCTTCTCGGTTAAGTTTTTGTCCCTCTCCCTGTCAGAATTTTTTTTTTTTTGTGCTCAAGAGATGACCCCATGCCCAATGGATTTTTGTCTAGGCAACTGGTCCAATGTCTAGCAGGCTGACATCCCGCAGAGGTCACCAAAATGTTGCCCAAAATTTCCCTCTCATTCATTTTCAGCCACAGCCCTATTTTCCAAGAGAAATGTGGTAAGCAGTCATTAGTTAGCATCACATAGTTGGTCGCATGATCGCATGGGCCTTCCTGGCCGCATGTGATCATGTGACAAATGGTAAGCAATCAGGCAAACAGCGAGGTGGTGGTTAGTGACTAACACCTTACGGTTGGTCGCATGATCGCATGGGCTCTTTCGAGCCCATGTGATCTTGCGAAAAACCATCAACAGTTTTGGTGGTAGCGGTTTACAGTCATCGGTTAACATCATGCGATAGGCAGTTAGTGGGGCTTGAGGTTTCTGCATTGGCACAAGTGCAACGAAGATCAATGGTGGTCATATGATCTCATGGGATCTTCTGATCCCATGCGATCATGTGACAACCATTCGATGGGGATCTATTGAGTTAGGTGGGTCCTTTGCCAGGGGTGCTGAGGTGTTTGCTGATGTGGTGGCTAGAATGAATAAAGGGATGACATGTGGCAGTTCTGGGCTCAGGGTTGGCAAGCTTTGCGCGGTTCAATGACTAAGGGGAAATGTGAACCTAAAGTGAACCTGAGGTTAGGATTGTGTGAACATATAAAGCTTGTCGCATGATCTCATGTAGCCTCTTAGCCACATGCGATCATGCGACAAGCCCCTAGCAGTCAATAGGGCTTCGGTGGGCTTGTGGTTTGGTGACGTGTCTAGTCTGCAATGGGTGGCTGGCAGTCAGTGAAGGTTTGACAGGTGGTGGATTTTGCGGGCCCGAGGTGTCATTTGTGGTGAAGAGCAACAGATTCTCAAACTTGTCGCATGATCACATGAAGGCTTTTCGGCTCATGCGATCATGCGACCGTTGACATTTTCGAAGGGCGGAGGCAAGTTTTCAAAAACTTGTCACATGATCACATGAAGGCCTTTCGGCTCATGTGATCATGAGACCATTGCTTTTTCAAAGAGGTGTAGCCTGTTTTGGCAGACTCTCTTCCAAGGTGAATGTTGCAAGTGCAGGTAGTTCAAAAAAAAATTTATGTTCCCAGGGCGGTTGCAGTTAGAGGAATGTGCAGAGTTATCTAGACTGTCATTTTGGGGTCTTTGCGGGTATCTAAGATCAGATTTGGAACCTTTATGGCTGAGTGGGCTTGCAGAGAGGTAGATGGATGAGGTCTTTTGTCTGCAGGTTGATCAATTTAGGGATGGACACAAAAGAAATATCTGATCGGTTGAGATATTTGCACATTTTCATTTATGATCAGAAGTGACCAATTTTAGGGATGATTATTATAATGCATATCTATGTAGCCCTAATTGAGATATTTTTGTTTCCTACCTGTGTGCAGAGTTGTATATATTATTTTTTTGGAGCTTTTGAGCTCAGAATTCACATTTTGTAAAAAGAGAAAGTCTTTTCTTGGAGAACTATATGTAGCATTTTTGCTCTCTGGTTTTTCACATCTTGTAAGTTCTCATTGATAATACAAATGCTGCAAAGTATTCTGTGACATGTTTATGTCCCTGTGCTTTTCTTTTTTTGGCTTGTCTCTTATTGGATTGAAGTTTATGAATTCTTTCAGTGATACTTAGCTTTTCCTGATCCCCTTTACTTTCAGCTTATTTGCACACTACTGTGTTTGATTTTGATCTAAGTGAGGTTGTGGGTATCCTTCAGCCCCTGTCACTCTATCTCATTCCTGTGTCCTTTTGCTAAAGAGAATGTCTGCTTGCAGGTCGTAATTTTATGTCTAATTTTTAGGCCCTCTAATGAAATACTCATGCAAGCCTTTTCAGTAAGCTGTGATCTCCTAGACCTAAGTCTGTCACTGGTTTCATTCCTTTATACTGAGATCCAAACCCTAATTTTGGTGCATCACCTAGTAGGATAGATTTGCTTTCAATCATTTCCCTTTTATGCACTCCTTCTATCCCTTTCCCTCAAAAGAATTTACATTTCCTATCTAAGAGAAAATCAGGGTGATTATCCAAGAGGAACCAGCCTAGAATCTGGAGGTCTCATCTCGGTTTGCAAAAGGTCCCACAACCTTGAGATGATTCCCATGTTATACTGGATTATCAAGACCAAGAGAGCTTGAGATCAGAGGCACAAATTCAGTGTATAATAGTAACCATTGACGAAGTTATTGTTATTCCTAAATGGGATTTTGATAACTTATCTTATGAGAAGATGCAAATATTGCAAGATTTATTGAAGAAGAAAAGAAGATAGGAAGAACTAAGAAGGGAACATCAGTAAAAGAAGGTTCTGTATGAAATTGAAGAAATATTTAATGATGCTTTTGAGTTATCTGATGTAAACAATTCTGCTCCTATATTGGAACAACTTGTACATATTGTTCAAAAAGTAAATAATGAAGAAAGTGGAGCCAAGGATAAGTTGTTGGAGTGGTCGGAAAGAAAGTTTGAGACCAAGATGATGGAAAAAGTATCTATCGAGATCACAGTGAAATAGGTGGCACTTTCCACTTTGGTAATAGAGATAGAAGAAGTAGTTATGAATGCATAATCTCTTCTTACCAAAATTTACAATCTAGAACAATTCACTAAGGATGACTAAGGACTGGTTGATAAATTACAACAAGAACTAAAGTCCACCAGGCAATCCTTAATCTTGGATGCAGAATCAAGTTCAAGACATTATGCCAAGCTTATGCATACACAAGGATAGATAGCTGAACTGATGGCTAATGATGGAAAGATAAGGGCTCATCTACTCTCTATGAAAACAATTTTGACACCTCATTTGGAGGCCATACAAAGAGAGTTAGCCAAGGCTAAGGACTTAACACAGAAGGACCCCAATCTATCTACAACTGAGAGCCTAAAAAATCTAGCTGCCAAGCTCGAAGTGCAGTTAGAAGTTTTAAATGTTGCTACAACAGGATGGGAAACTGCACTACACATGGTTATGATGCTGCATAAACCATTTCTGGAGAAATACTTCATGATACCTACCCTAGAAGAGATTCATCATGCCAAAAACAAGGGTGAAATCAAGGGACATGACATGACAAAGGGAAGGTAACAAAATTTTGAATGTATATATATATATATATATATATATATATATATATATATATATATATATATATATATATATATATATATATATATATATATATCTTAGGGGGAGTATTCTACTAATACTAAGTACTTTTGTATATACAAATGTAATGTAATGACAAAGTGTTTTTGACACTAACGTCAAAGGGGAAGATTATAGATCTCTATAGTCTTGTTGACTATTAGTGACCCATACTTAGTCATTTATCTAGGCAATGATGGTCAATCATCACTGCGACTGAGTCATTATGTTAAGGCCGAGTTTTGTAATGTATACTTACCAAGTAGTAGTACTACCGAGTAAACTTATGTTCACTATATATATATATATATATATATATATATATATATATATATATATATATATATATATATATATATATATATATATATATATATATATATATATATATATATATATATATATATATATATATATATATATATATATATATTTGTATTAGCTGAGTTAAGTTTTGTCGAGTCATATATGCAATGATTACCAAGTGACAAAGATATCAACATATGCTGAGTAAAGTGAATGCCAAGCATCAGGAACATCATTTGTTGAGTTTTCCAAGAATGACATATGAGTTTGTTATGGCACAGTGATCAAGGTAAATCATTTTGGCTGACATTCATGTTTTGTATTTTGTTTGTTGAGGTAATTATGGAGGTGATTACGCATCTATTTTGTAATCATTGATCCCTATGTAATACTTAGAGCCAATCAAAAATTAGTAAGGCTTAAGTGGCAAAAGGAGTTAATCTGAACCGTAGATCTTGAATCATGAAGATGTTTTGTTGATTATATAAGTTTAAGATCTAAACCCTAAAAAGTGTTAGAGAGAGAGTTAGAGTGAAGAAAAGGATGTGAAGGGTATGAAGGAATGAGCAGAGAGGTACATTCAGATTAGTGAAGCATTCAGAAAAAGTTCAATGACTGAGCTAAGCAGTGAAAGGATAGAATAGAGATAAATCTAATAAAAGAGATCAATACAATACTGTAAAGAGAAGATTTGTAATCTGCATATAATGCAAACTGAAGGATCGAGTACTGAGACATTCTAACTAGTGTATCAGGGTAAATCTCTTAACTGAGTGGTCCTAATAGGCCTATTGTAATCTCTTAACTCAATACTTACTTTGTTATAAGTTTTAAATCCTTTAGCAAGGTAGATTGTATAAGTCTTTTAACTCTTAATAGGGTAGATCATAGCTTGATCAAATTTTGTAAGCCCTAACAAGAAAATTTATTATTGTAGTAGTGAAGATTTGTGGGTGTCATCCCCACCCCAGTTTTACCTTTCAAGGGTTTCTGGGTAACCAAAATTACTATGTTATGAGTACTTTTATGGATGCTGCTTAGTATGTTAGTTATTTTGTTTTGATAAAGTATTTTTGATGCTATACAAAAGTTTTATACATGTTAAAATGGATTAGTAGGTGATATCTGATTGACCCCCCCTCTCAGTATCACTTTTCCCAACTATATTTCTAACACAGACATCAGAAAATAGTGATTTCTGCATCAACCTCTTGTCAAGATAAGTATTTCTATTTTATGTCCACAACATTTTCCATCATATATTATTTTATTATTACACACCTTTTCATAGCAAAATATAAGGTTTCCTCCTTCATCCATATTCTCCCTAAATTGATTCTTTTGTGCATTAACCTCTTGGTTGATCAATTTGGATCTCTCCTTTGGGAATTTGGATTCAAGGGTAGATCTTATATTCCCATCACAAACCACACACACATAGATATAAAAATATATCTAAGATATATTTTTATATCTTACATTTTGGTGAACCCAACAAACTTACCCCTTTTCTTTTGTGGATTTAGATGCCTTATTGTGTTAGATTTATGGTGTAATTATTTCTTTTTGGTGTTAGGTCTTTTATTTTTCTTGCATTAAGATTATATTTCTTTTATTCTCTTACATTTTAAATTCAAAAATACAAAAAAATCTATATTTTCAACAAAATCCAAAACTATTTCTTGCATTGTCTTTACTATGAAGATTTCTAAGATGTTTTGGTGTGTGATTATTTTCTTTATTACCCTTCTTTTAGCATCTCTTTACCATACCTATGATGTTAATGAGAGTATTATCCATTTCATTATGTTGATGACTCTTCATTTTGCACTTGCCTATGCTTTTATGAAATTGATCGATACTAGTCTTCCTACTCTCAAAACTTTCATTAAAGATTCATGTGGTACACTTATTCTTCTTTTGGATTATGTGAAGAATTTAGAAGATGATATACTATCTCCTAACCTTCCTAATCCTAATCCTATCATTCCTAATTTTATTCCTAACCTTCTTATTCCTAATTCTATGCCTAATTCTCCATCTGTTAATCCTTGTTCTCCCTATACTTATGATGGGATTCAAGCTATAGTTCAGGATGCAGATGTGCAAGATTTCTTTGATTTACCTTCTCTGATTCATGATGATATTAAAGGAAAGGGTAAAGAAACTTCTTCAAAACCTATTATTCCACCTTATACAATGCTTACTCATGAGAATGATAAATAATCATCGCTTGTAGAAGCTTTATATGATATGTACACTATAGGATATAATATGATGACTAAAAAAGGTTATAGAGGTTTAGGGCTTGTAGTTAATGAGCATGGTATCAAGTATCTAGTTCATAAACCCCCTAAATTGAACATGCATGGTGTTGGTTGTTCATAGACTCAAATCAAGGTGGGAGATGTTGATCATCATCCTCCTCTTCATATTCTTCTCTTTAAACCTACCTTAGAAAACTATGATATTCATTAGGATATAGCTAAGAGGGTGTATGTTGAGCTAATGAATTCCAAGAAGGAAATATTTAGACCTATGCTAATAGATGCTCTATACAGTACAAATTTCCTTTTCATTATCGTAATACACACTTGTTGATTGTAAGCATTTCAAGTTATATGTTAGGGAAAGAGCTGCTTTAGGAATTATATCTCACTCTTGTGAAATTTTATAATTCCTTCATAATTTAGATATAGGGGATACCCCTCATTCTGATATAATATAGATTTATTATCATCTTGTCTCAGGACTGGGGGGAAAGAGGTGTATTTTCATCTAGTCTCCTAGGATCCATTAGGATTTTAGCATATATTATGCCTTGACCTTAATTGGAATTCTTTCTATCCTATCTCTCTATGGTTTTGTATTATGTTCCATAGAGTCTATTTTCTATTCAAGATATCTTTTCTAAAAATTTGTTTTGCAAAGGTATCCCTTGTCTTCATCTCTGGGGGGAAAGGTTCTCTCTTCTTTTCTCTTTGTCTAGGGAACTATTTTTCCCTAGCTTAGTGATATTGGTTTATATTGTAATATTATTTCATTATACTAACTAAAGTTTTTACTATGGATACCCTGTTATATGAGAGGTCGTTGTTGTTGGAGATTTGCCAGCAGGCCAGTACTGATTGTATGTTTGTCATTGGTGACAACATATGGAAAGTATCATGTATGGAAGTCTTATGCAGTAAGATTTTAGTATATGATGCATGGACATGATATTAGCATGATATCACAGGTGCAGAGGTTAACTATTAGTACAGACAGTTATATAGCAACTTGTGTCAGCAGTGTTCCTGACAGAGTAACAGGTAGTGTTCTATGTATGGTTGTTTGTACAGTTATCATGGAGCCTTGCACGCTTGGATATATGTTGAAGACATGTTAGTGATGTTTTAGTTATGGACGCGTAGTTAGATATTCAGTAGAAGTGAAGTTATGCAGTTGCTATTCGCCAGTAGCAGTTTCTTGAGTTTATCCAAAGGAGCCAACAGAGATTGTATTGGTTTTTGAGTTGCACCTATCTTTAGGGTATGCACCCTTGGAGTTAAGCTTAGAGAAGAGTTATTTATGTTTGGTTAAGAGCGCATGAGTTAATTTATCTTGTGGAGAAAGTTACAGTTGTTTTGGTAGAGCCGACAGTGTGTAGTGTGCGTCTATAATTATTTTATTTGGACAGGTCCCAAAATGTGTTGCGTGCATAGTAGAGCCAACAGAATGTTTATAGAAGTTTGTTATGGTTTCTCTATTATGATTTCAAGGTGGTTCTAATAGGCCAACTTGATTATATCATTTAGAGGAAATATATTTATAGGCAGTCACTTGTGATTGATGGAGTGTGGTTCATGGTTGATTAAGTAGAGCAGAGCAAACTATGTGAAGTGTAGAACCATCAGAGGAAGGTCTATGTGACCAAGTAAAGTATTTGTGCTATACATTGGAACTAATCTAGATAGCAGGTCAAAGCACAGTTCACCAAGATCTAGATATAGTGTGTATCTGTTATTCAGAAGGTTGTAGCCTTCGCCCCTTCGAGCAGTGAGCTCTCAGACAGTGTGTCCTCTCTCCTAACAAGGACAATTGTAAAAGACTCCTAACAAGGTCTGACCCTTGACCATGTCTATTATACTTAATATATTGTAAAGCTACTCCTAACAGGGTAAAGGATCTTCTAACAAGGATCATTATACACTAGTACATAATATTAGTGGGGTTTTTACCTATTTGGGTTTCTCCATAACCAAAATATTGGTGTTGTGTTCATGTGTTACCTCATTGTGTTTATGCTTTATGTTTAAGTATACTTAATTGGATAAAGAATTGAATCTTGTAGATAACTGATTCACCTCCCCCCCCTCTTAGTTATCTCTTGGGACTATTCCTAATAATTGGTATTAGAGCCAAGTGCCTTGGAGAGAAAGTTTAAAAACTTGAGGTTGATCAGATGGCATACTTCAGGAAAGATAGTCCTAAGTTTGATAGAGAGAATTATCTTGATTGGAAGAATAAGATGGTGACTCATTTGCAGTGCATTGCTTTTGAAGTTTTTAATGTGACTATCAAAGCAGCCAAGATTCCTACTTTAGAAGACCTTGCAAAGGATGATTCTACTGACACACAAAAGGAATTGTTTCATCAGAATGTTATCGCTAAAGAAGCCCTTATCAGCACCCTATCTGATAGTGATTTTTCATAGATAAAGAAGGTGGACACAACCCATAAGATATGGAAGTACCTAGCAAACATATTTGAAGGAGACAAACAAGAAAAGGATACACGCAAAAAGACATGGAAGAAAAGATTCAATGCATTAGAGATGCTGCCTGAAGAAAACATCAAAGCTTATAATCAAAGGATCAATGAAGCAGTTGCTAGAATTAGGAACAATGGTGGAGAGATCTCTGAAGAAGATATTATGGACAAGTTGATGACTACCCTCACTCCAGAATATGAAAGCAAGATAAATATCCTTGATGAGACCATGCAGTTTACATCTAATTTCAAGAGAGAGACCTTGATCAAAAAAATCTCAACTTTTAAGATTTCAAGATTGAAGACAGAACCTAAAAGTGAGACAGCCTTCAAAGCAATAATTCATGGTAAGAAATCTACAAACACTTCTGGTAATTTTGATAATGATGATGAAGAGAAAACTTTAGATGATTTTATTGCTATGATTGCTAAAAGAGAAAACAAAGGAAAAGGAAAATATGAAGGTCAATTGCCATTTAAGTGTTTTTCATGTAATAAGATCGATCACTTTGCATCTTGTAAGGAAACTCAGGTGTGGAAACAGCTTCCTACGCTAATCTCTATAGGAGAGTATTGTGCAAATTCTTTTAAATCCTTACAATTTCAGATTTGTTAACTACTTTAACAAAGATATTGCAACCACATAACATACATACAGAAAAATAGAGAATGACACAATGATATACCCTAGGGAAACCTTTCGGTAAAAACCCCAGCACTCCAAAACCTGCACAATGTATTGATCAAAACTATTACAGCTTACAATACACTTGCAATGCAAGTTCTTTTAGAAGATTTCTAAAACCTTGAAGACAAATCACAACAGCATAAAACCTTCCAACAATACATTCGCATCACATCTCTTCACAACCCTAAAAAAGCTTATATCATGCACTTCACTTTTTAGGGCTACTCCCAAAGATAACCGTATTAGGGTTTTACCATTCTTCGAACCCCACGATTGGAGAAGAGTGTACAGTACTCAAATTTATCAGTTGCCACATGTCTTCACCTGTCATTGAATCTTCCTGACATAGCTCTTACGTGTCATAGGAATCTGTCATAACCATTTTAGCCATGATCAACTTACACACAATTCAAGATGCTAACACATCAACATTATTTGCAAGAAATACATTTTACAAAACAAATAATAAGAATAGGAATTATCCAAGGTTGAGACACCTTATTCCTAACACATCTAAGTGTCCTACTAGAGCTAGAAAGTTCAAGAAGGATTACAAGCCTAAATACTCTAAGGAATGTTACTTTGCTGGAGATTGATTTTCAGATGATGAATTAGGTGAAGAAAAAATTGGATTCATTTCTATTGTAGACAAAATGAATAGTAAGTCAGTTCCTAAAGATGAGAAAGTGAATCTAGAACTAGCATTGATTTCTCAAGCAGATATAAGGATAGACTAGATTATAGATAGTGGTTATTCACATCACATGACAGGTGAGAAAGGTAGATTTGTTCATCTGGACAAATAAAATGGTGGTATGGTTAGATTTGGAGACAACACTCCTAAACCCATAGTTGGTAGAGGAGCCATCACTTTGGATGGAAACAATAGTACTGATGATGTTCTCTATGTTGATGGTTTGAAACATAACCTTCTTAGTGTTCGATAGTTACTTGGAAAAGGATATCAGTTGGAGTTCAAAGATGAAAAATGCATCATTAACAACAAGGATGGTGCTATGATTGCATCAGGCTCAAAGACAAGAGGTAATATTTTCCAACTCAATTCAAAAGAAAGTTGTTTTATTGCTAAAGTTGATGACAGTTGGTTGTGGCATAAAAGACTATATCATATCAATTTTGATAACATAGTAAAGATAAGCAATGTTAAGGCAATAAGAGATCTACCTAGCATAGAAAAGTCAGTTGATACTATATGCAAGGAATGTGTGATGGGAAAGCATGTGAGGAATTCATTCAGGGGCAAGCACAATTTAGCTGAGAACAAGTTGGATCTGATTCATACATACCTATGTGGTCCAACTCAAACAAGATCATATCATGGTGAAAGGTATTTTATTTTGTTTGTTGATGATTATACTAGGATGATGTGGGTTGCGTTCTTGAAAGTTAAGTCAAAAGCATTTGATAAGTTCAAAATATTCAAAGCTAAGGTTGAGAATGAATCTAGATTAAAGATAAAATGTTTGAGGTCGAATAGAGGAGGAGAATTCACCTCTGATAGATTCTATGAGTACTGCAAAGAACATGGCATAAAGAGACAGTTAAGTACACCTAGAACCCCTCAGCAGAATGGGATTACAGAGAGAAGGAATAGGATCATTCTTGATACAGCACACACCATCATGATAAAAGGAAAAGTTGCACACACCTATTGGAGAGATATGGTCAATACAGTAATCTACACCATCAATAGAATTCAATTAAGGCCTAGCACTGACAAAACACCATATGAGCTTTGGTTTGGTAATGTTCCCATAGTAAAATACTTCAAAATCTTTGGAAGCAAGTGCTACATCAAGAGGGATGAAGTAGTAGGCAAGTTTGATGCAAGAAGTGATGAAGCTATTTTCCTTGGTTACTCTACTAAAAGTAAAGCTTATAGATGTTTCAATTTAAGATTGAAAAAGATCATTGAAAGTGCTCATGTTAAGATTGATGAAAAGTTCCTGGTTCAAGAAAGATATCATGATTACTCACCCATGATTGAAGAAGAACCCAGACCCTCTTCTAGTGAGACAGTTATTGAAGAAATGTTTGACAGCATTGATGTGTTGTTCAATGACCCTGAGACAAGTGAGGAAGAAACTCCTAAGGTTGATGAGTCAGCATCAACTAAGGTTCCCAATTTTACATCTAGAAACCATTCCAAGAAAGACATCATTGGAGATTAGAGAGGTAAATTCTTAACAAGATCACAAGCAAAGAACTCAGCTAACAGTGAAGCGGTATGTTTACTATCTTAGATTGAACTTTTAAGTGTTGAAGATACTTGTAATGATTCAGATTGTCATGATGCTATGAAAGAAGAACTTGATCAGATTATTAAGAATGACACTTGGGAACTAGTTCCAAGACCTAGTGATAAGAATGTGATTGGTACAAAGTGGATATTCAGAAATAAGATAAATGAACATAGTAGAGTAGTAAGAAACAAAGCAAGGTTAGTATGTAAAGGATATGCGTAAAGAGAAGGCATTGACTATTCAGACACATTTGCACCTGTGAGCAGATTAGAAGCTATTAAGTTATTTCTAGCTTATGCTATAGTCAAAAACTTCAAATTTTATCATATGGATGTCAAGTTAGCATTCTTGAATGGAGATTTGAAAGAAGAAGTATACATTGAGCATCCTGAAGGATTCACCTTATCAGACAGACTTGATATGGTATGCAGATTGAAGAAGGCCCTCTATGGACTTAAGCAAGCCCCTAGAGCATGGTATGAGAGACTAGATGGATACCTAATGAAGATTGGATTCAAGAAAGGAGCAGGAGATTGTAATCTATTCATTAGAGAGACATCTGAAGGTTTGTTACTTGTAGCTATATTTGTTGATGACATTATCTTTGGAGGTAATGACAAACTTAGTGCTGAATTTGCTAAGGAGATGCAGAATGAATTTGAGATGAGTATGATTGGTCCTATCAAGTACTTTTTGGGATTGAATGTGCAGCAGATAAAGAAAGGTATATTCATTAATCAGTCTAAGTATGTGAAAGAAATATTAAATAAATTCAAGATGGATGATTGCAAGCCAGTAGGGACACCTATGATTACTGGATGCAAGCTTACAAAGGAAGATGACTCACCAGCAGTTGATATAACATTGTACAAATCTATGATTGGCAAACTTATTTATCTTACTCAGACTAGACCTGATATTTCCAATGCAGTTGGTATAGTTGGAAGATTTGCAGTAGAGCCTAAACAAAGTCACCTCATGGTAGTAAAAAGGATATTCATATACTTACAAGGCACTATAGACTATGGTCTATGGTATCCTAATTCAAAAAATGTTGAGATTCATGTGTACACTGATGCAGATTGAGCAGGATGCATTGATGATAAGAAGAGTACATCAGGTGGAGCAATGTTTCTTAGTGATAGACTTGTCACTTGGACAAGCAAGAAACAAAATTGTATTTCTTAGTTAATAGCAGAAGCGGAGTATGTTGCAGTAGCCTTGAATTGTTCTACAATTGTTTGGATCAAGCAGATGATAAAAAACTTTGGAATTCAAATTGATTATCCTATTGTTATTCTCTGTGATAAAACTAGCACTATCAATATGTCAAAGAACCCTATGATGCATGCAAAGACAAAGCACATTGAGATCAAGTATCACTTCCTAAGAGAGAAAGTGGCAGAGAAAGAAGTTAAGCTGGACTATGTGAATACTAAAGATCAGTTAGCAAACATATTCACAAAGCCCTTGCCTAAGGATACTTTTGAGTATCTTAGAGAGAAGTTGGGATTAATTCCCTTCCCTGATTCTGCTTAGAAGGAAGAAGGAAAGGCATCAGTCCTTTGGGACTGATGGAAGTTGGACTACTCTACCTCAGGAATAGTATCGATGCTTAAAATGAATGGCGCCCTTTGCCATTGATGTCAAAGGGGGAGTAGTATACATAGTCATGAAAAATAGGAGTAATATACTTAGGGGGAGCAGTATTCAGTTGTGATAGTAGTTCAGTTGAGGAAATGGAGAATGTTATAAAAGAATTGTTCATTTGGGTTGGTGGTGGTTTTTCATTCCACATGTTGCCATCAATGCCAAAGGGGGAGATTGTTGGAGATTTGCCAGCAGGCCTCACTGACTGTATGTTTGTCATTGATGAAAACATATGGAAAGTAGCATGTGTGGAATTCTTATGTAGTAAGCTTTTAGTATATGATGCATGGACATGATATTAGCATGATATCATGGGCGCAAAGGTTAACTATTGGTACAAACAGTTATATAGTAGCTTGTGTCAACAGTGTTCGTGACATAGTAACAGGCAGTGTTATGTGTATGGTTGTTCATATAGTTATCATGGAGCCTTGTGTGCTTAGATATATGTTGAAGACATGTTAGTGATGTTTTAGTTATAGACACATAGTCAAATATTCAGTATTAGTGAAGTTATGCAGTTGCTATTCTTTAGTAGTAGTTTCCTGAGTTTATTCAAAGAAGCCGATAGAGATTTTATTAGTTCTTTAGTTGTGCCTTTCTTTAGGGTATGTGCCCTTGGAGTTAAGCTTAGAGAAGAGTTATTGATGTTTGGTTAAGAGCGCATGAGTTAATTCAGCTTGTGGAGAAAGTTACAGTTGTTTTGGTAGAGCTGACAGTGTGTAGCATGCGTCTACAATTATCTTATTTGGATAGGTCCCAAAATGTGTTGTGTGCATAGTAGAGCCAGCAGAATGTTTATAGAAGTTTGTTATGGTTTCTCTATTATGATTTCAAGGTCGTTCTAACATGCTAACTTGATTATATCATTTAGAGGAAATACATTTATAGGTAGTCACTTGTGATTGCTGGAGTGTGGTTCATGGTTGATTAAGTAGAGCAAAGAAGAGTGTGTGAAGTGTAGAACCATCAGAGGAAGGTCTATGTGACTAAGTAAAGTATTTGTGCTATACATTGGAACTGATCCAGACAGCAGGTCAAAGCGCAGTTCACCAAGATCTAGATATAGTGTGTATATGTTATTTGGAAGGTTGTAGCCTTCACCCCTTTGAGCAGTGAGCTCTCGGACAGTGCGTCCTCTCCCCTAACAGGGATAATTGTAAAAGAATCCTAACAGGGTCTGACCCTTGACCAGGTCTACTATACTTAATATATTATAAAGCTACTCCTAACAAGGTAAAGGATCTTCTAACAAGGATCATTATACACTAGTACAGAATATTAGTGGGTATCAAGTCCCACCGGGGTTTTTACCTATTAAGGTTTCCCTGTAACCAAAATATTGGTGTTGTGTTCATGTGTTCTTTCATTGTGTTTATGCTTTATGTTTAAGTATACTTAATTGGATAAAGAATTGAATCTTGTAGATAATTGATTCACCCCCCTCTTAGTTATCTCTTGGGACTATTCCTAACAGTTGTCCTAGGTCATCACCTCTTCTTTATTTTGAAAATGATGTTCTTTATAAACTCTTATCCTTGCTTTGGTGTTAGAGTTGTTTTCCTCATTCCAAGATTCCTCTTCCTCTATGATGGGGTCTTGTTGATAAGATCTTTTTCTTTGAGGATCCTTTTCCGTAAGTGACATATCCTTTTTATGATTATCTATGCTCTTGGATGTAGGGGTCAATTCCTTCACTAAGAATATAGTGTACATTATTGTAAGAAGGATATCTCTTTACGTTGTGAAGTAGGTATCCTCTTCCTCTTCTATATCATGTCTAGTAGAAAACCATGATAAGGAGGGGGGCATATATAGGGTCTCCCTTGTACTGTAGTTTTTTTAATTTATATTTTAAATCCTCTGAAGATAACGCACATAAGTTGCTAAATCCTGAAGAGACACACATTTTCAATTTTTCAATATGCTAAATCCTCTTAAGGTAATGCACATAAGTTGCTAAATCCTGAAGAGACACGCATTTTTCAAATTTTCAATATGCTAAATCTTCCAAAGGTAACGCACATAAGTTGCTAAATCCTGAGGAGACGCGCATTTCACATTCATATTGATACAAGAAGGTGGATCTATGGGTATTCTAGAAGCCGTAAGAAGATGCATTACAATTATAAAGCCCAGTTTATGGGTGAACTATCAAGTTTGGCCACCTGTTTGTCTCTCCCTCTAGGGTGATTCATGGCAAAGTGGGCATCTTACTGGGTGAGGTAATCACTTTCTCCTTTTTCTCTTTTCGCTTTCATGCTAGTAGGATTGGATCATGAAGTTGTCTTATTTATAGTGTTGCTCTTGTCTTTCTTATGAAATCATTTATGCTTTTATGATAGCTTTCCAAATATGATATTAGTATAGGAAATATTTCTTAGCAAGGTCTCCTCTACTAGTTGATTTGGGTTTGTTTTAGTACTAACCCCTATTTTTTTATTTTCTCTTTATTTTTGCACCCTCATGCGTGTATGTTGAGTTAGAATCCTTAGTCTAGGGGCTTGTGTCCTTAGCTAAGTGTTATTTTATCTCATTGTGAATCCACTTGGATCTCTTCTTTCTTCTCCTTTACCAAGAGTTTGCATTGAATCCATACTCTTACTAAAGTGTGGGTTTAATGTATCATCTTAAAATGGAAGCACTTCCATGTTAAGAGCAATTAGCCCTCTGAGTAAGTGGTTTGGGGTCATGTCAAACACCTTGAATTGGTCTTTGCATGAATTTGGCCTTTTCCCCATGTTCTGCTTCTCTCTCCACCCATTTCTAGCCTTTTTCTAGTACCTAGTCTTGAGAAATTGAAATCTACCACCTCAGGGTCAAAGTTGACCTCCTAGGACAAGGTCGACCTCAAATCTAACCTAGGAAAGAGTCAACCTCAACCCTGACCTAGGGAAGAGTCGACCTCGACCCTGACTCTGGGTCCAATTTTCAAGTTCCAAAGGTTTCGGAGTATCGAGCTTCGAAAAGTTTTATTTTCCCACTTCCGGGTTGACGGTTTTGGATTTCAAAATGGTAAACTCTTAAATGGTATTTAATTTAGGTCTATTTCTAGGGGTTAAGGTTAATTGGGATTTAATTCTCCAATGTCGGCCTCTCTAGAAGTTTGTGTCATAGATCACTATAAAAGGAAGCCTTCCTCTCTCAAAGTTTGTGTCATAGATCACTATAAAAGGAAGCCTTCCTCTCTCATTTTCTCAATCAAATTTTGGGAGAGCATCCACAATCAAGAGATCTCATAGCATCCGATTTCAAGAAAGCATTCCATTCAAGCATTCAAGCTCTCCATTAAAGATCAAGGATTCAAGCATTCAAGCCTTTGAAGGGATTTGGTTCAAGCATTTAATATTCATCATTCAAACCCTAGATCTATCCATCATGATAGTGTGATCTTCCTTCAAGATCATTTTGTTCATCTTCAAGATCCATTCATTCTTCCCTTAAGGTGGATTCCAAGCATACAATCATGGAGGTTTTAATTTACATTTGTTGTTGTTGTGGTCAAGCTTTCATATCAATATACTTGTTTACATTTCAAATACAATTACATATCTATTGAATATCATAGCTTTGTTGTTAGATTTACTTCTACTACTTGCTAGCATTCTCTATTTCAATTCCATTATTAAGGTTGATTACAAATCGGGGTTTGAATAAGGCAAACTCCTCATCCAAACAACAAAACCATTTTTCTTGCAGGTACAGGTATAGGAAAATGAATTAAAGTGCAGATCTGGATACCCGTTTTGGAAAACTTCCAAGATCCACAAACAGAATTTCTATCAGAGCTATTTCAGGTCAAGGTCGACCTTCAATAGGGGGTAAGATTGTGCCCCGCTATCTGGGTCAAAGTCGACTTGACTTCAAATGATAAAATTTTTTTTAGGTTTTCTCTATCTTAGCATTTCCAGTCTGAAGCAGGTTGCAAAATCTCCTGAAACTGAACACAGACATTAGAAAATAGTGATTTCCACATCAACCTCTTGTCAAGATAAGTATTTATGTTTTATGTCCACATCATTTTCCATCATATATTACTTTGTTATTAGACACCTTTTCATAGAAAAATATAAGGTTTTCTGCTTCATCCATATTCTCCATAGATTGATTCTTTTGTGCATTAACCTCTTGGTTGATCAATTTGGATCTCTCCTTTCGGAATTTGGATTCAAGGGTAGATCTTATATTTCCCATCAGAAACCACACACACATAGATATAAAAATATATCTAAGATATATTAGATATATTTGTATATCTTACATAAATAAATCATAATACTGCTGAAATGAAAAGAATAATAAAACACAACACATAACTCATGACACCATGATTTGTTCTCGAGGAAACCCTCGCCAAGGAAAAACCCCAGTGGGGATGGTACCCACAACTATGTACTAAAATATTATATCCCTTTTAGGAGATCTAGCCTTGTTAGGAGCTGATTATTACATAGTACATTTTCTTGTTAGAGGAATACAAAACCATGTTAGGGGTATGCCAAAAACCTGGTTAAAGGTGGTGAGAAAACTGCTCTTACAATAAGAAACTACTACAAAAAAGTTCTCCAAAATGTGAACAGTACAAGCACTTATCTTGCTTAGATAGTTCCGGTTATAGCTCTGTCAATTACTGATCTCACATCTGCTCTCTGCTCTCAAATTCACAACCTTGCTTCATATCATATATCATACTTATTTTTTCTTCCACAAAATCATTCTATACTTATACATAATCTGCCATCCAGTCAGCTTCATAAATATCATACAAAACATAATAATTGATTATGTAAATGATAAGTATGCAGTCGACGATCTTATATTACCCAAGTGTCGGCAATATACTTCATTCACCTAACTTAGCATGTTACCATATCCGCTAACCTTGCCTTAATCTTCACAACTGCTCATATGCCCTATTATACTGAATCTTTGTCTTCACATACCTTCAGATAACTGAATCTCACTAATCTGATCACCAAAACTTATGCACTCTTAACTGAAGCATATACATATTCCAAAATATCTTTTACTTACATCGTAGGCCATGATACCTCATACATTTCCATCGCTAACCAAAATTATAACATTGTACCCTGTTACCCTGACTCTGGACTTAGTCATTTTTATGACTAAGACTCCAGTAGCAAAACTATTTGCATGCGATTACTACAACATAAGTGTTGCCATGAATGACAACCCTCAAGTGATCCCTAGTGCTCCACAACATCACTTGCCAACAGTTAGAGTGTTGTTAATGTATTGTTAACATGCTTATTTAGTGCTTTGGACTGTTAGAATTCAGGTCTAATTATAATGGGATGACACTTAATTTTGTTGCTTTTAATATCAAAAATATATTATTATATAATAAATATTTTACAATGTATAATAGAATTTTTTTCATCATAAAATGATAATTAAAAATATAATAACATTTTCGTGTTCTATATTATAATAATAATATATATAATTAATATAATCATTTATATGAAATAATTTATTAGAAATGGAGCCCTGGTTTAATTGGCGAGAGTTTCTTGTTATGAAATAAAAGGTTACAAAGTCCAGTGTTAACATCATCAATCATGTTATTAAAAAAATTATATATTAAACAATTTATTATAAGATTATATAATTCTAATATATATTATTTTAATATATAAACACAATATAATATTTCAGTTAGATTGAGCTCATGTCGATGATTAATTTACATTAAATTAAATATTATAAAATAGATTATACTTGCCCATATGGAGAGAGCACTCCATATTTAAATTTTAAAATTTAAACAGATCTCCTAGCTAGCAGGTAATAATGCCTATTAATACTTGGATGGAATCATAATGAAATGAACGAGGGGATGGGCGGAAGCAATGCTTCTCAAAAAAGAGACCGCAATTATGTCGTGTAGGAGAGAATTTGGAGGAGCGGAACTCAAAATGTCAAGGAAAGCAGTGAAAAAACATGCTAATTTCTCTTTTGATCCATATAGCTGACATAATCCTTGTGTCGTCATGCTCCGGTGTTGCGCACTCAAAACACGTTTTATGAGCGTATATAAGACAAGAAGCTCCTTGTATTTGGCATCCAGTGTTTATTTTTAAGGTTTAGTTTCCCGGGTATTTGCAGAAAAGGGTTAGAGCTTTCAATATGAGTCAACACACTCCTCAAGGAAATTTCATTAGTGATACAACTCGTGATGCAATAGGACTTCATCACGAAACAGCAGATCTTTTTGTTCCGCCTGTTATAGATAGTGTCTTCCACGGCGCTGCTAAAGGCATATTAGATTGGGCAGGCGCTCCTACCCAACCTGGTAACCAGCTGGCCACCTGTACACCCTCTCAGTTCGGTCAACCATCTACCAGCTGGCCAGCTGCAGCAGCCCAACCAGCTAATCTGGTAACCTGGATACCCCAATTCCAGATCCCGTGTCAGCCTACCCAACCAGCTACTCTCTGGGAAATTGTAATAGCCTTAATAGCTCGCTTGAAAGAGCAAGAGCAGGTCAACAGAGATCTTGCTTATAGAATTAACTTGCTACAAGAAGCTGTTAGACAACTTGCTCCAAAATCATATACTCAGGCGAATACAAGCACTCCTAACATGCCAGCCGTGAACATATCACCCGAAGTTGGGAACAACACAGGCGTTTTGAACAAAGCAGGAATTGGGAACAAGCAGCAGTCCGTAGGTTCCCAAAGCGGAGAGCACAACAATGTGCAATTTGGGGGCATCAACAACGAAGGGAACAACTCAGGGGTCATCAGCAAAGGGGACGGCAATACGCAAGCCGCAGGGAAAACCAACTATGGGTCGAGCACAGGCTGGAAGAAGTGAAAGGCCCGTGTAACCGCGTTAATGAAGACTGAGCGGTAAAGTCCGCCTAAACAAAACTCTAAGTATGTGTTGTGTCAATAAAATATATGTATTTACCGGTAATTGATCATCCGTTATATCGGTAGTCTCTTGTTGTTGGTATCAAAGTTGTCGACTATGTTTCCGTTCTGAGCTGTCCACTCAATACGCATTTGTTTGTCTGAGCTCATTCTCTGAAGCTTTGTAAGAACTTTGCAAGCCCAAAGGTTTGAGCTTCTGCAAAATAAAATTAGTTGTGATCTTGTGTCTAAATCTTCCTACGTTCTCCCAAGAAAGTAGAGCTAACTCTTGCTATACTGTTAATTCCTTATTATTTGTTTGATTCCAAATACCAAATGTCAACAATACATTGCTTTCATCGTACTAAATGGTCAGTATGAGTGGAAAGTTGTTCTTTTCGGCCTTAAAAATACACCAGAAATATTTCAGCAACAATGGCTCACATTTTAAAGCCATATTTCATATCTATGAGGCCATATATTGACTATAAACCGACAGTCAATAAAGCCTAAATCGTTAAGTATAAATCATTAAAATATAATCCCATCTATGAATTGCAACTTATAATAATTCACTACTACACAATAGTGGTATTTAAGACGTTAATTTAAGGTAAAATGTTAATTTTGTCTTAAACACATGTTTTATATTTTAATTTTTTAAACGTCTTAAATTAAGATATTTTTCTAAAATACAACTTTTCAATTGTTTTACATTGTAGTTTGCTACAATGCTTGATGATGAAGAAGAAGGTTGCCTTGAAGATCTTGAAAATGCTCTTGAAACCCAATTCCTTTATTGCTTAATAATAATGTTGGATCTTGATTATGGTTACCAAAATGAGGAGAGATAAGGTGTTTATATATTTTAATGGTCATTTCATATTCTATATTTTTCCAACTGATTTATTACACTTTAATGGTCATTTCACTTACAAGTGATTTATTACACTTTAATAGTCATTTCATTTTCTATATTTTTCCACACACTTGGTCTTCCCCGTTTGAGGTGTTTCAAGGGTATGGATTATAGCTAAAATTTTCTTTCAATTCTTTTTTTATTCACATCTTTTTTCTTATATTTAATTTATAAACATTTTCCTCTTGCCTTCATCTACAACCTAGGTTGACACATATTCACCTTTTAAACTTTATATCTAATCTTGATTTTCACATATACTTACTAAATTACCACTTTATTTTCTTATTACGATTCATGTTTACCTTGATTTACCTAATATATTCATGTATCTCATTTTACTATGAGTCCTACATTGTTAAATCATGTTTGTAGGCTTTGACCCTACATTGTTAAATCATGTTTTTAGAGCTTCAATACTAATCCTACATTGATCTCACTTACAAAGTCATTAATTTTATCCTACATTCATATACCGAGATTATCTAAAATTTATATTTTGAGCCTAGGTGGCAAGATAAGAGAAAAAGAATAGTGTAATAATAATAAAACACTGAATTGTCTTGAATTGTAAATGGAGACGGGCAGAGGAGTAATTGCTGAATTCAGAGAAACCACCGAATGTGCAGGGGAAAGGAGTGTATCATCTAGTGTGAAAAGAAATGAATGTAAGTGTTATAAAATGCTTGACAAAAATAAAATGAAACGTGTCATTGGCACAATGTGTTTAAATGTAACGTGAAACTTGCACTGAACATAATAAGTTACCACACCTACCGATGTTAGAAGATAATTGCCGAGAGTCACGACTAAAAGTATTATAAAATGCCTGACAACTGCGAAGGACAAAAATGAAACGTGTCATTGACACATTGACTGTTTAAAAGTCATTATAATGAGACCAGACCTACCATGTGGAAAAGTTACCATTATAGTCAAATTTCACTTTTCATCCCGAAGGGGGCATGGTATTGCACATCATTCAAAGTTTGTAAATCAAATTCTATCGATCAAGTCTATCAATATCTTTCATCAGTGATCAAGACAAACAATCACGTCTAGTTGCTGATTCATCAAAAGTCCTCATCGCTCGGGGCAAATCTATCATCACTTGGGGCATATCAGATTCATCAAGAGCCATATCAATCTGGTATTTTCCTAATCTTGTAAACTGTATCAGTTTTTGCAACCATCGGATCATAGTGTTCTTTCCTTGGTTCCTCGGCAACTGAAGGATTCAGATGTGATACTTGCTAGTTCTGCTAAGACAATCGAGTCTAGAATGGGTCACTCACTTCTTATCAATCCTAAGGTTCAGAATTAGGTATTTTGACACTTTTTCGCAATCATTGGTTCATCACTGCTATAGTGAACATTATCTTTGGTCATTCAGGACCTATTATCTCCATATCAAATTCAATATCAATCAACTCCTATCTCAATATCTTTCAATCGGTTTCTATCTTGAGATCGGTTTATCTTTTGAATCAGTTTCATATCTTTATCAAACACAGACTATCTTTGAACCACTGCGCTTCGCACAGTAATTCAAAGAGGGGCAAAATGTAATACCCTAAAAATGGGCTATAAGTTCATTAATCTCCTACATCTACAAATTGAATGAAATCGACATCAAAGTCCTAACCTAAGGCACATCTAAACATCATCGAATCATAATTGATTATCTTAAATTCTGCATCGGGGAATATTCCTAGTAATATTCCTAATCATCATAATTATCTTAATTATCTTTAATTTAATGATTATTTGGCGATAAATCTAATTTATTCTAAAGTTTGATTAATTGAATATTTTCATATTTAATTAATTAGATTTAATATTTGCCACTTAATTGTGTAATTAAATTTAATTCTATCTATTATTAATTGTATTATTTAATTTTGACAATAAATCAAAATTCCTATGAATAATTGATTAAATTCTTATTTAATTAATTAAAGCATGTTGTCATTATTTAATAATATAATTTTTAATAAAAGTTTGGTAAAATAGTTAATTAACCCATAAATTAATTATTTTATTTCAGAAATCAGTTAAGTTGAGAATAAATCACTTTATTATTAAATTAATTCATAAATAAAACATGCACAATCATAAAAGCAAACAACTATCAATTATCAATTAAAGCTAAACTCTATTTTGAGTTAAAGCTTAGCTTTTGCATATTTTTGTGAGTTAACTATCCTTTATTTAAAAATAACTCAAAAATCAACTGAGTTATTTGAGTGATTTATGACTTTTTCCCATGCACCTCCAAAGCCCTAGATTTCTATAAAAACAAGGCTTCAGCTCATCTCTCAATCATCTCTCAAATTTGCATCCAAGCATCTCATGTTTTTGCACAATCACACTGGAGAATTGGAATTGAAGAATCAAAGCTCTTGTGAATCGACATCTTTGTGAGATCAATCTTATTTTTGCATTCATATTGCATATCATTGTTAGATTAGCATTGCATATCAATTTTCAATAGCATTCATAGCATATCAATTTCATATTAGCATAGATTCATATCAGTTTTTATCATTCTTATTGCATAGAAAAAATCCAAAAAAAAAAGATTAATTGCATTCAATTCATATCTAGATCAATTGCATTCAAATCCTTCATATAGGTGTCGTCTAGGTCACTAATCTCGATTACAATCTGAGAACATCAATCTCGCACCTATTAGAAGGTAGTAAATCGCTTGGTTAGATTAGATTTCAATTTTACACGATTTTGATTATAGCTAACCTCTAATGTTTTACTGAAGTGTTGTGTCTACAGATCAGGTACAATTTTCACACACACAGGTTCCATATTAGAAATGAAGCACAAAGATCTGGTAAGGAATCTATGGAAGCCTTGTGACCCCTCTCCATTTCTCCTAATTCAGATATGGTCAATGAAATAGTTAAAGAAAAGAATAGATTAAAGGATTCTGCAATATTCTTTGTGGTGGTTGATATTGAGAAATGCCCTCCTCATAAATTTTTAGATGACTGGTTCCATAACTACTGGAACTTGAAACTTGGGTATCATATTTATTTTTGTAGGCAAATTCAATCTGGTTTATTTTTTATTTTCTTTAATAGTTCAGAGGCTCAACAAGTCATTCTTAAGAAGCAATACGGGATGATAGGAACCTCTTCCTTCCGTGCCCTAGCCTAGACTCTTGAAGCCATACATGATGAAATCCTCACTCTTTCGGCCCCTCGCTGGATTATTGTTAAAAATGTGCCTCCCTTTCTATGGAGATTTCTTCCTCATCTCCTTGAGCCTTTGGGAAAGCTCATAAGAATGGATGATACTACCAGACGGGTGCCTCACATGAATGCTAGAGCCTTGATTGCACTCCAGCCTGGTTTGGAAATCCCTGCAACTTTGGAAATCAATCTTGGTGATGAATTTTTCTCCTGCCCTCTCGAAGTTTTAGGGGGACTCAATGCTTGCTTCCTCTATAAAAATGAAGGGCACCTCAGGAAGGATTGCCCAATTATCTCTAGAAAGGCTCCCCCTCAATCTCAGTCGCCTCCTCTCCCTGCTCCTTCCCCCACTCCCCAAGCTCCTGTGAATTTTGTCGCTCTTGCTGCTTTGCAGGCCATAGTTATCTCCTCCCGATCATTATTTTCCTCTCGGACTATTCCAGGCCTTGATTCTCAGGATGGTTTCCAAACCATGGTCAAGAAAAAATGTAGAAGAAAAAATGATATCCTGCCCTGCAACTCTGAACCTAGGGCTTCTCTTGTGTCTCTACTATTGGCCATTATGTTGGATCCGAATTCCGCATCCTGCCAACCAAAGTTCAATCCCTCTGATAAAAATATGAATGAGAGCTCATCTCTCCACTTCACCTTGAAAGTCTTCAAAGAAATTGATGATGACTTCACTCTTGAGATTATACCTGCTACTTCCTCCAAGCTTCATCCTGCTTCCCATGCCTCTCCCATCGCCTCACCACCTAATACAAAAATCCCACCATCCAAAGCTAATGACATGGAAGTTTTGTTGCAATCTAGCTTCGACAATGAAGGATTGGATGACAAATCTTTCCTTTCCCAGTCAAAAAAAAGGGGTCAACCCTTAGGATCCAAAAATAAACACATAAGTGGTAAGAATGGCTTGCCTTCTACTAATACAAATAATGTTGGGTCCATGGACCCTAAGCGTCCCCCTCTTTGAGAAAGTTCATCTTGAATTGTATTTCATGGAATGTTAGGGGGCTTGAATCCCCAGATAGGAAGTATGTTGTTAAGCGTTTCTTAGATTCTATCATTCATATGGATTTTCTTATGATGCAAGAGCTAAAAGCCACTGATTTTATTCTTGAAAGTAATTTGAACTTCATCTGGAAGGATGCAATTAAGATCCACTCCAATCATAATAGAGGCAAAGGAGGAGTGGGCCTCCTGATTGATCCTAAATGGGCTCCTTGTATTACTAACAAAGGGGTTTCTCACTGTAATAGGGCTATTTGGGTTACCCTATCTTTCAATACTGTCCCCTTTGGTATCTATTCCATTTACACCTCCAATGACTACAAAGAATGAGTGAGCCTCTGGGACTAGCTCTCTGAGCTTCCCAATATCCCTTGGATTGTTGGGGGTGATTTTAATATGATTGAAGAATAGGAAGACAAAGCTGGTGGTCTTCCCTTTGCTTGGAAGCATCAAGAAAGACTTCACTGGAGCAAATTGAAATCTTCTAAACTCCTCTTTGATCTGCTAATTGGAAACTCTAATAATCACAATGGCATTTGGCACACATGGTGCAACTTTCAACAAAGTCCCTCCAGAATTTATGCCAAACTTGATAGATTTTATGCTAATAAAAATTCTTTTTCCATCCTCCCTGACAACTGTGGGAATATGGTCACTATTTCTCCCACCTCTCTATCAGACCACCATCCCATATCTACCCATATTAGACTTAACAATGCCCATGCTTTTTAGAAGGCTGCTAACCCTAGGTTCATTCTCAACAACTCTCTTCTACAGGATGAAGATGTTCTTGCTGCCATTCAACTCATTAGAATTATTAATCATAAAACCCTCCTTTCCCTCTCTCCTATTGATTTATGGAACCAAAATATTTCTTCCTGGCATAACCTTCTTAAGACCATTGGTCAAAAGAAGGCTAAGGATTATAGATACTTAGAAAAAATTCTCTCTACTAGACTTCAATCTACTGAAGCTAATGCCCAATCTAATCCCCAAGATATCACTCTTTGATCGCAAGTTGTTCAGGCTCGGAACAACCTTAGGAACCATCAACAAATCAAAATCAAGGGAGCCAAGATCAGATCTCAGGCTCATTGGATCCAAAATGGTGACAAAGGTTCTAAATTATTTTTCAATTTGCTCAAACAAAAATAAGCTAATGAATCTATTACTAGAATTCTTGTGGATAATCAAGAAATCACTCAGGAAGAGGGGATAAAAGAAACTTTTGCCAACTTTTATAGTAACCTATTCTCTTCTAAGGATTCTGCTGAAGCTAAGACGCTTAGACATGGCTATAAAAATCTTATCCGCTACATTTTATCTTTCCATGACAGTCATCTTCTTAATCAAAATATATCTCTTGAAGAAATTGAAAAGGCTATTAAGACTATGAAGAATGACAAGGCCCCTGGCCTGGATGGTCTTTCTAGTGAATTCTATAAATCTAACCTGGACTGGATTTGCAAGGATCTCTATGATCTTTACTCTAATGCCTACAACAAAGGCACTCTTGGTTGCCTCATTAACAGAGGCATTATCGAACTTATCCCCGAGGAGGGAGACAAGGCCCTCCTTAAAAACTGGAGACCTATTACCCTCCTTAACATCTCATATAAAATCCTTGCCAAGATTTTGGCTTTGAGGCTTGAATCTATTCTCCCCAAGTTTGTCAACTCCACTCAAACTAGCTTCATCAAAGGTTGATATATTCTTGAAAATCTTATTACTAGCTGGGAAGCCATGAATTGGTCCAAGCACTCAAATCATAATTCCACTATGTTACTCCTTGATTTTAAAAAGGCTTATGACCGTATTGAATGGGACTTCATCCTCATGATGTTAGAAGCTTTTGACTTCCCCCCTCTATTCTGTAATTTTGTCAAGATCCTTCTCAAAGATGCCTGAGCTCAGGTTGAGGTTAATGGCTCCCTCTCTGCCCCGTTTCCTCTTGGTAGATCCATTAGACAAGGCTACCCCTTGGCCCCTACCCTTTTTGTCATAGCTTTTGATGCCTTATCTTACATTCTCAAGGATAACTCCCTCTCCCCTGTTGTTAAAGGTATAACCCTTCCCAATAATACTAAGCTCATTAACTGTCAATTTTTTGATGATACCTCTTTATTTTTTGAAGTCAATGAGGCTAATTTTGATGCCCTCCAAGCTAAGATTCTCTATCTCTAATTTTGAGGCTAATTTGCCTCGAATGGTCTGAGCATCCCCCTGACTGGTTTGCTAATTCTGGTTTCCTATGGGGAGGGCCTCAAAAGATTGTGCGCTACCTAGGCTTCCCTTTCTCCATTGATCCTTCCCTTAAGGATATGTGGCTCTAGGTCAAGAATAAGATCTTTAATAAGCTTAACAAGTGGCATAATGGATCCCTCTCTTTTGCTGGCAGAATCCAGGTTTATCAAAAAATTCTTTCTCCTACAATGTTTACTACTCTTCTGCCTGGATGTTTAATAATTATCAAGTTTTGGAGATTCAGAAGACCATTAGAAACTTTCTTTGGTTTGATGGTAAAGGTAATAATAAGTTTCATGATGTCAAGCAGGACTGGTGCCAAACAAACAAGCTCCTTGGGGGATTGGGCCTAAAAGATCTTAGAACCCAAGGCACTGCTTTAGCCACCAAATGGATCTTTCACTCGCTGGAGGGAGAAGAACCTTGGAAGGTCCTTATTAGATGCGATATTGAAAGAGGGATCCCTAAAAAAGCTAGAACCTGGAAGAACATCCCCTTCTGTGACATCATTATGGGTGACTTTCTTATTCTTGTGCAAGGATCCTCGGTCTTTAAAACTATCTGGAAAGCTTGGGAACATACTAAAAAGTTCATTACTAACATAACCTTCTTTGATCAAAATCTCCTCTATGGTGAATGGTCCATTTGGTGGAATCTGTACATTGCTGGTAAACCCCTCGCCCTCTCCCAAGGCTGCTCTGCCAAGCACTGCAGCAATCTGGGAATTTCTCAATTCATATCTCTCTTTGAGGATGATAGACTTATTAGCTGGGAGGATATTAGTTCTCAATACAATATTCCTCCTTCTCAAAAGAAAACCTATAACATGATTGTCAAAGCCAGCAAAGATTTGTCTACTTGCTGCCATGTTGACTCTCAAAGATTTCTCAAGATGAAGTGGTCGGATGGTACCATTTTGGAAAGATTAAAAGCTAAAAACATCTATAAAATTATTGTTGTTAACAACATTACTGGTCATATCAATAGACTCTAGTACTCTAACCTTGATGACAACGATTGGAAAAAACATCTAGACAGACTTTGGAAGTCTCCTATTGAGCCTAAAATCAAGTGTTTTAAATGGTTACTGCTTCTTGACAGACTTCCTATTACAAAAGATCATAACAACAATTCTATTTGCTCTTTTTATGGGAGCCTGGAAACTAGTAGACACATTCTTTTTTATTGCGCTTTTGCCAAAAGCATCTGGCAAATGTTTGGTATTTACTATCCTATGGTTGTTACTACTTTTAAAATTATCGCTGGTTTTATTGATAATGTTAAAAGTGATATGAATATTTTTTGGCACATGCTTTCTTCTAACATCCTTTGGCAGCTTTGGAAATGCAAAAATGAAGAGAGGTATCAAGACTCCCTTAGATCCCTTACTGAGTTTTTTCAAAAACTCACATACTTTAAAATCTCCTCGCAGGTGAACGTGAACATGACCTTGGAGAAGAAGAAACTTAGACGGTTCCTTCGAGCGGGACACTCTACCATGTTTGTGTATGAGCTGAAAGACGGATATGATTAGAGGAATCACATTGATAATTTTATCAACTTTGAAGAAACTCTGAAAAAACTCACCAAAGAAATCATTAACAACAAGAATGCCACTGATAGACAGATTGCGATGCTGCACCAAATCCAAGACAAGAAAAGCATTGTCTAGATGGAAGGACCTGGGGGCTAGACCGCCTACATTGATGACAACAATGATGTTCTTACTAATATGTTAAATTCTATTTACTGTAACTATCTATAAAACTCTTCGTGAACTTGTGTGGGTGAGGCAGGGCCTCCCCTAAAACTTTCGTTGTATCTTTTTTATTTTTGATATCCTTATAGTTAATTCAAACAAAAAAAAAATAAAATGAAAAATGGTGTAATGACCTTAGTTGATTGAATCATCTTGAATCATATTCAAATAATATAAATTGTCAATCATTAAAATCAAATAAATTGAATTATATAAAAAAACATCTTATATATATAGAGAGAGAGATATTTATTTATTTCAATTATAATATAATTACATCTAACAATTAAAATTATATCACAATATCTAATTTTATTAAACACCTAGCTATAAAGTAAAAAACATTACCCTTAGCATCTATATAACTTTTCATTTTATCTACTCCGTTGAACTTAAAATTAACAATTATTATATTGTTTAATTTATAAACATTTATTTTTAATAATATATTCCATCATCATCTTTATTCCAAATCAAATTTTCAATAATTTAGTTTAATTATAGGTTAGATATATTTCTATTTCCAATTATACAATGTGAGAATTTATTTATTTCATTAGCATTAGTTCTTCTAATGCTAATCCTAACCCTAATTCAACTATAAATGTAACCGGAAAACAAATATAAATTCGGATGCATGTTTGAGATGCACATATATGAATCACTGTAATATCTATATTATTGTTACGAATATTAATTTAATTTATTTTCTATTAGATATTATATATATATATATATATATATATATATATATATATATATATATATATATATATATATATATATATATATATTAGAAAAATAATATTGTCAAAATAAATGTTATGTCATAAATAATATTTATTAACTTAATTATATTTAATTGTAATATTTTATTTAATTTATTTTTATTAGATATAAATACAATTATACATATATTTCAATTAAATAGTAATAATATATATATAAAAAGCAAACATAAAAACACATATTAGAAAAATAATATTGTCAAAATAAATATTATGTTAGTAAAATATTTATTAAATTAATTATATTTAATTGTAATATTCAATGGGGTTGCACATAATTAATGTATAATATCAACGGTGATGTCGGAAAAAACGATGTCAATTGACAGAACGAGGAACGAAACAGTACTAAAATCTCTCTGTATTTTGAACAGTGAAAAAATTTTAAACATTAATTGAAATAAGCATAGATACATCTCTATGATATCGTACCTTTTAGTTAAAATAGAAGATGGCTTATGATTTTAAAGCATGGGCATTTTACTAAACGATAAATTTACCTCCAATATAGTGAAGTAAGAATTTTGTAGGTATGAAAAATAAAATACTTGGAATCCACAAAGGTACTTAAAATGGAGGCGAATCGCGTGGGTGAAAATATGGTAACGTGGCCGGTGAATTGCCAGAACGTGTGTTACTACTCCCCCCTCAACGTGGACATTTCTCACTCGACTTTCGTTTAACCTCTGTCACTTCTGAAGATACCGATGTGACTGTTACTGTTAAAATGGACGGAGACGATTCTTTCAATCCTCTTGCATTGTACTCGGACAATCTTAATCGTTCGATGACGCCTGCTCTTTCCATAGAGGAACTCCTTCGCGGTAATTATTCATCCATGTGAAAGAAAGAATATGTTTTGCACTTCCCAAAATAATTAAATTTATGTTTTCAACTTCCCCAAATATTTATTCAGCCTTGTGGAAGGCGGGAGAAGTCTTACATTTCGGCCAGTGGGGAAAGTCGGTGGAAGATTCTCGTTACTTTGGCCAGTGGGGAAAGTCGGTGGAAGATTCTCGTTACTTTGGGCAGTGGGGAAAGTCGGTGGAAGATTCTCGTTACTTTGGGCAGTGGGGAACGTCGGTGGAAGATTCTCGTTACTTTGGCCAGTGGGGAACGTCGGTGGAAGATTCTCGTTACTTTTAAACAGTCAATGTGGCAATGACACGTTTCATTTTTGTCCTTCCACTATGTGGTATTGAAAGTGCAGTCCTTCCGCACTTCATTTATGTGCGCAATGTTGACTGGTTATTAATGGGGTTTAAGTTTTGATGACTGGTTTTTAATGGGTGTCAAAATTTGAATCATTGATGATAGCATGGCGATCTTTCCTATAATACCAAAAAGTTAAAGTACATAAATAGACGGGCCTTTTTCCAAATTCATGCAACCGCGCATTGAAGGCCTGTAATGGTAATCAGATTCTTCATTGCTCCCTGTTCCCTGAAGAGGATACCATTGTAGTTGTAGTATCACAGGCTGCTCTCATCTCTGTGCATCCTCTAGGTTAGGTCATTTCATTTTAATTTTAATTTTGGAGGGAAAGAACAAGCAAAATACGGCTATGCAGTCATATATTTAGATATCTTACCAAGGGAAAATAATGAGTTTCTCTTGGTAAGATATCTAACTATATGGCTGCATAGCCGCTGTTCAAAATTTAGAGGTATGGGCATCCATAATAATTAAAGAGTGTTATTTTAGTTCACGAGTAAAGGAAACACTATTATGACATATACAATTGTCCTTATCAAAGAATTCAATTATCTTATCTAATATTCGTAATAAGTTTTTTACCACTTTTTAAAAAAAAATCATAATTTTATTCTTACAACACATTTTAAAAAATTTAAATTATTTTGAGCTTTTTTCTACAAATATCTCACACTACTTTAACAATCTCAAACAAAGCATCAACTACTTAGACATGGTGTGTTAGTGATAAACTATCTCAAATCCCTACAACTTTTCAGATTTGCTATACAAGCTTATGATGGATAGTAATGTAGATTGTTGTTGTCAATGAGAAGGGGCTCATGGATCTATAGTTTAACTTACAAAGTTGTGACACTTTTAATCTACTATGTTGCCTCAAATAAAATGAATGGTTTGTGATCATTTTGTCTTTGTGGGGTTATTCTTATGACTTTGTTTTCATCAAATAGTCTAGTAAAACAAAATCATCACACAAATGGAGAATTATAAGGTTTCATCTTGTGGAAGAGGCTTAAGGTCCCTTTTTTCAATTTACAAACAATCTCAATGTATTTAAAAAATGTAACTAGTGAAAGTTCTACAACCAACTTAGGGACTTTTGTGGCATTGTGATACCTTACATCATGTTTATTTAAAAATAGATTTTTATACAAAAGTGTGCCTATTTTATGTAGTTTCTATATTTTTTTAAATTATTTGCATTCACTCAATTTTTTGAAGTCAAATCAATCCACAATTCTTATAGAATAGACTATCTTTAAAAAAGATCTCAAATTTTCTTTGTATGGTTGACAACAATTGAATAAGTGGAGGTTTAAAAAATAAGTTAATGCTTATAGATTATTGTACAATAAATCAATCTCCCTATATGTAGAGATGGAGTGTACATGTAATATACCAACATTTGTTGCTAAAAAATAGAATAGTGTATAGGCAATATGATCAGGCCTCTATGCTTTTGATGCAGTATTCCAACTTGTCTTTATAGTAGAGAAATCCAATATAGAGAATCAACTACTATTTCTCTTAGGCTCTGCAAGAGAGAATCAATATGTTGGATAATGATACCAGCGTTCAACTAGAAATAGAGCTAGTAATACCACATTTATAGTTGGAGTTTTTAGAAAGTGATTCTAAATTGTTTTTTTTAGTGATTTTAGTAAATTTTCATAGATAGAAAATTATATGTTTTAGAAGTTTCTTTATTAATGATGAAGTATACTATTGTATTTTGTTAGAGGCTACAACCTCTATAAATGTTGCCTTCTTGTACTATTTAAAGGTAGATAAAAAATGTAACCTCTATACTGAGGTGAATCATAATGTAATAGATATTGAACAAATAAAATATTTTATTGTGTAAAATTTATTAAGTACTTTGTGTTGGCTTTTAAATCTACAAAGTGGTATTAGAGCTAGTCTGGGCCTAACTCCTTTAGGGGAGGGCCCATGATCTAGGATTATGAGTGTGATCTTTTGAGACCCTCCTAGGTATGTTTGAAGATTGCAATTGTTAAGGTTGTTGATGTAGTGCCCACCCATAGTTTACTTTTCAGCTTTATATTGCCAAACTCTTTTAGGCCACTTTTATGTGTGTGTTGATTATTTCAGTTATTATGAGGTTTTGAATGTATAACATTACATGATGATTTGATGATTGGATAATTATGGATATTATATATATTTGTAGTTAGATAATGTTAGTTACTTTGATGATGATTATTTATATGGTTAAAATGATGTTTATGTTTATGATTTTACTTACCCCATACTTGCATGTGTATGGCTATCATGTATGCTTTTACTTTCATGTTTGATGTGTTTGGATATGGTTGAGGGACAAGTTTCTAATATTTTTACCCTTCCTAAATTCGTCCAGGTGATGTGAGTTCATAGCCTTTCTGTTAAGCATGCTCATGGTTTTATTAGTTTCACTTGATCTCTGGTTGGTTGATATGTTGTTATGATTAAATAATTTATTTAGATTAATTATGTGATTTAAATAAATTAGATCTTACTAAATATAGTTATTTAAATGTGAAGTTATTTAATTAATAGAAATTAATTAGATACATTTATTAAATTTAAAGATTTAATTAAAAGCTTATTCATAGAAATAACAATATTTAATTAATGAAGATTAATTAAGTAAACTCTCTTAAATATTTAATTAATTATCAAAATTCAATTTTTCAAATAAAAGATAATTTATTAATTGAAAGTAAATTATCATGTGGAAAATAATGTTAGACTAAATAACATTAATTTAATTTAATTAAAATGAAATTTAGTTGCACAAATCAATTTGAAAAAATAAATAAAAGAATAAATTAATTGAGTGTTAAGTGAATTGACAAAAATAAGGAATGCAAAATACTTGAGTTACAAATTAGAATTGAGGGAATTATGGAATTAATGAAAACAAAACTGTGGAGTTGAGTTGAGTTCCAAAATTGCATGGTTGAGTTTGAATTCCTATATTGGAAAGGCTTGGCCATTATTCTCAACACATAGGTTTGCAAATTTGAGTGAAGGAATTGAATTGAAGAATTTTTCTGTGAAAGCTTGGATTTTTCTACGTTTTTGGTCGATTTAGAAACCCTTGTAGCGTAATTCTAGTATTTTAGAAAGATTGTTTTCTTCGTGCTTGTTAGATTTGGGTATTATGGCTATTTTGTAATTTTCCTTCCACGTTGAAAATTATGGAATTAATTGTAGGAAATTTGGTGTGAATTCCATAATTAAATCTTATTTTTATTCAATTAGGGTTTGAAAGATTCACGATAGAAAAACTTTAGGGTTTGAATTGATAGAATTATTAAAACACAAAATATTGTTCCTATAAGAATTCCTCTTTGTTAAATTCTGTGAAAGAAATTGTGTTTGGTAAATCAAAGGTTAAAAACCTACAGAATATTATTTTAGAAAATTAGGCCTAATAAGGGTTTGGAGGAATTATTAAATTGAACACTTGAAATCAGAATTATTCAGTTGATCTTGAAAACCCAAATTAAAATCAAATAGTGAAATCAGGTTCTCAATTTGTTTGTTAAAATAGAAAAATGTATATATGTCCTCGTTGTTGTTAAAAAAAATAGCCTTTGTTACTCTTAAATTATTATTATTATTGTTGTTAAGAAAGTCAAGATTTCTTGTCAATCTCTTCCATTCTTTTGAGTCTTAATGTGACTTCTTGTATGTCTAAAGGATAGTGACATCCCCACCTAAGGAAAAATTATGATATTATCTTCCTGAATGAACTTTGAGTGCAGACCCTCGTACTCAATTTTGTGCCACATTATTAGTATATGTATTAGTTATTAATAACATTTTGATGCAATGTGTCTAATGTGATTTTACATTGTCAGTATATTTCAATCTTAATCACAATTTTTTTTTAGCTTTCCAAATCTTATGTGAAGTGGATTTATGAAACTAAAAAAAATTCAAAGATACTTTTTTGCCTAAGAGTAATTATCCATCCATGTAAAAGGAATATGTAGCATTTATAAATAAAAATTTGACACAATGTATCTATTGTGATTTTACGTTGTCCTTATATTTCAAACTTACTACAAATTCTCTTTAGCATTCCTAATTTTGTGTGAAGTGGAGTTTATGAAACTAAAAAAATCAAAAATATTTTTTTTGACTAAAAATAATTATTCATTGATGTAAAAGAAAAAATATGTTTTCCACTTCAACAAGGCTACAGAGCAGCTAAGTTCCTGCCAAAAAGTGGTAGGTCTATTTAATATATAGAATTAGAAAGTTTAAAGTAATAGTTAGCTTAGAATATGAGTTTTGTTTAATAAAATAAAATAAGAAATTATCTAGATTTAGAAAAAAATAGATAATTTATTTCACTTTGTATCTCAAAAGACAATTTCAAATTTGAATTTATTAAAAAAAAATATTTGATTTATTTTGATTCAAATTACCTTAATATTATTTTTTCATTTTTAACAATTTAATCTTATTACATGTCAAAATTTTAAATTAGTACAATTATAATGTTACAATATATTGTTTTTTATGTTTTATATTTTTAATAGGTTTATTCCATTCAAAATATAATAATTGTTAAGTAAATAAAAAATTTATAGAATGATATTTATTTATGTAGATTTATACTTAAAAATAATATTCATTTCCATGTATGAGTATCTATATATAAATATAATTAAATCTATTAAAAATATTCATTTATAATTTATTTAAAAATTATAATTATTTATTTATATATATATATATATATTTAAATAATATTAATATTTTTTCCTTATAATATATTATAAAATATTATTATAATATTAATATATCATAACAATATTTTTTTTAAAAGTGTTAAATATATAATTAATTATTTCTATATTATATTATTTAATAATCTTAAAAATAATAAATACTATTTAAAAATTGTTCATATGGTAATGTCAAAATCTAAATTTAAATTGTCAATTAAAAAATTATTAAGTTTTTAATTAAACGTGAACTATAGGAAATGAAAAATATTTCTAAAAAAAAGAAAAAAAATATGACATCTAATTGGTTGAAATTAGTTTAATCACTAGTTAAATTCTATCGATGCCTATGGTTACAACCTATGACATGTGAAAGGGAGGATATGTTTTCCACTTCCCCCAAATAATTATTCATGCATGTGAAGACAATGAGCAAAGTATAGGTACGATATCATAGAGATGTATCTATGCTTATTTCAATTAATGTTTTAAAAAAATTCACTGTTCAAAATACAGAGAGATTTTAGTTTTGTTTCGTTCCTTGTTCTATCAATTCACATCATTTTTTTCAACATCACCGTTGATATTATACATTAATTATGTGCAACCCCATTGAATATTACAATTAAATATAATTAATTTAATAAATATTTTACTAACATAATATTTATTTTGACAATATTATTTTTCTAATATGTATTTTTATGTTTGCTTTTTATATATATATTATTACTATTTAATTGAAATATATGTATAATTGTATTTATATCTAATAAAAATAAATAAAATAAAATATTACAATTAAATATAATTAAGTTAATATATATATATATATATATATATATATATATATATATATATATATATATATATATATATATTGATCGATAAAAGGCCGAAGCCCTAGATTTTTATTATTATTATAGTTAAAAAAATTTACATATAAACCCCGCTCAGTGCAGGCGCTGGTAGGAAAGAGCGGGGTCGAGAAAACCTCCAGCTGTGCCTGGGACTATAAGTCCTGATACTAATACATAATTTTCGTAGGCATACCCACGACTCGATAACTATCAAGATTTGTCAAAAAAAATAGTAAACCATTGTTTAGTTACATTAATATAGTATGAATAAATCAAATATCTAATACAATTGGATTACTGATCCTATTGTTCCTATTCATAAAGGGCCCTTCGTTAGGAATCTATACTTGGTGCCAACGATGACAGGATCCTTTCGATATTCCTGCACCTGAAATGAGAGACACATTTCTTCCAAACCAACTAGTTAAAGATCAAGAAGATATTTGAAAAGAAACAAATTACATTTAGAATCTTACACTTAGCCTAGTTACCTTTCCTCGGAAGGTGAGCATTTTGGATGCCTAGCTACCTGTAAGATCATATATAAATACCTAGTACACATGTTTGTAAGAAATCTTTAGTTAAGGTGTTAGAAAGCCAATATAAGAGACATATACACTATTTATGAGTATATATGAATTCTAGGTGCAAAATTTCTATGTTATTCTATTAAGAAAGATTAAATTGCAATTTATTTTAAACTTCTGATTTCTATCAAAATAACATATAGTCTTATAATCAAGGCTTATATATAATCATTGATTTATCTTATTATCTTATTGTGGATTACAATAAAGAAACATTATCTAGCATACTGCATTAAAGTAATTCCTTAGATTTTCTATACCTTTTAAAGAATTAAACAGATAGCCTTATAAACAAAAGCCATTACATTAGAGTGTTGGAATGTTAGCAGGAACTCATATAGAATGCCATATCTTATACGATTACTTCCCCTTTACGTTTTGATTTTTGGTTACTTTACAAAATGGAAAGGGAAATTAATCATATAAATTTTTAGATATAGTAAAAGGGATCATAGAGTCTCCCTCTTATCCTATACCTAACATCTAACCAACCTTAATGCCTTTGTTGAGTCCCAATAACATTCTCTTGATTTACAAGAGCCTCTGAAACACTATACTGAGGAGCTTGCTCGAGGAAACATAATGATAACTAAGTTATTCAATATTGTGGAATTCCCTTAGAGTCACATGTAGTGGTGTTCTATACACATTCAGGGACACTTGACCATATTGGATGCTGAAAATAAGTCCATTATCCATTAATTGCTGAGCATGTTGTTCATACTAACACCCATGAAAGTGCCAATTTTCTCTATGTTAAGGAAAATGTGGATGTTCAAATATGTATTCCTTCCCCTAAATTGATTTCCATCTAAATTTTCTAAATCAAATAGCCGGGGAAGGAGAACATATAATATTTTTTAGTAGACATTATTGACCAATTGAACCAATGTTAATCTAGTGCCTATTTGAGGATCATCCTGGTGAGAATATTTAGAGGCAGGGACACATGTAGCTAAAATTAATATAAAAATAACATGCTAGTCA